>CAIGQV010019164.1:79041-89819 GCA_903798115.1 Danio jaintianensis
GTGTGTCTGATGTGTGTGTGTGTGTGTGTGTGTGTGTGTGTGTGTGTGTGTATGTGTGTGTGTGTGTGTGTGTGTGTGTGTGTGTGTGTGTGTGTGTGTGTGAAGAAATGTGTTTATGATGGAGGACGAGCGAGCGTATGAATATAGAACTCCTGATCTCTATCTGCACCACATCTGTGCTACACATGTGTGTGTGCGCACGTGTGTGTGTGATCACATCTCAGGCCAAGGTGCTACTGCAGTAATGGCTCCTGTACCTTCAGTCCTCTCTCAGAAAAACTTCTTATAATTAAAAGAACATTTGGGAAAGTTATCGTCAGAGATGGAAACTTGAGTCTGGGTTCTCAAGCACACACACACACACACACACACACACACACACAGATATGCATAAGCACACACTCTCGCACTGGCGCACACACACACACACACACACACACACACACACACACACACACACACAGATATGCACAAGCACACACTCTCGCACTGGCGCACACACACACACACACATGGATATTGCATAGGTTTGATTGTTTTTCTAGCGTACACACTGTACTCTCCCCAGCCCTCAGCAGACTCTCAGACTCTTCTCACTTTCTGAACAAACATTTATGAGCCTCTTGAAAAATGGAGAATGTCCTCATAAGACACCTTCACCAGTAATAGCTGTGTAATACCACACTCAGCAAAACACTCAGTGAAATACAGACGGATTGCGCAGTTCGTAAATGACACGACAGGAAGAACAACTACTAAAACCCTTCTTTAAGCGTGAGGTCTGCAGATGAGGAGAGCAGGACTGGGCAGGACGCAGCAGCCTTCAGGCATGTTTGAGGACTAATATTGACAGATAATCTTCTCACCCGTTTGTCATCCAAGATGTTTGTTTGTTCATTTGTGCAGACGTTACTCCGTTAGATGAGAACATCACTGGACTTTATTTCCATATGTGAATGTAATGAAGCTAGTCTGAAAATCCCCAATGCAGTTTAAACACCGCTGAGAGACGAGGGTCTGTAATAAAACTACATTACTGTAGTGCAGATGACACACGCTGCTGTTTATACAGTCCAGCCGCAGATTGAGTATTCATACCGCGGGCAAATTCTGTTTTCTTTTTCCTCGATGACGCCTCTCCTACACCAGCTTCTTACCTTTGGCAGAGCTCTGGGTCATCTACAGTCATCTGCTGGTTCAGAGTTTGGCAGGGGTGTGAATACTCTCGGTCGGGCCTCCTCATCTGCATGGACTGACCACACACAGGGTTACACACAGACTAGTTCAGCAGCTGTGATGTTTGTCCCATAACTCACGGTTAAAATCGCCACCGATGACCATAATCATTCATGGTGTGTTGAGTGAATCTGCCGAACTGTGACTGAGTTTAACAGGTTTGGTCTGCAGGATCATTTGAAGGTGCTTCACAGTCAACAGGATGGTCTATCTGGATACATGGAGAGATAATTAACACTATAATTAACACAAACAATTAAAATTCAGTCATGATGTTCTCACCGGTGGCCGCTGGCTGATCCAGGGTCTGGCCGGCATCACATCATCCAGCGAAGACGGCTTCTGTTAAACACAAGTAAATCAGAAATGACAAGAGTATTATTAGAAACTAAACCGTCTGTCATATCTGCATTAATTAAAACATTACATCACATTTCACATCAGTGTTGCTGGAAATGTATTACGCTTCATTTACACCCACTCCAACAGAACCGTTCTTCCAAGGCCACTTACAAGTGAAGATAGAAGAAGCCATTCAGCTCATCAGAGAGCAGCAGAGTATCGACACTACACCTAACATCCAGAAATCAGCACTTTTCCCTGTTTATGTCTGCTACATGTGTGTGTGTGTGTGTGTGTTCTGAGCTGCTCTATGGGATCTTGATCTTTCCTTCAGCAACGTTTAACCCTGTAAAAGTCTGTAAAAGGGTGTTTTCTGCGCATGTGTAATGGTGTGCAGTGCTGTATTGTCTGGGCTAGTGTTGTATATTACGCTACAGATATTCTGTAACTGTCACCGTCGCTCAGGCACAAACACACAGGGACGATCAAAAACACTCACAGGACAGAACCAGGAACAGAGCTGACAACATAACACCGGACCAAGAACTGATGACCCTTATGGATATAAATAGACCAGACATGATTGAACTGAACACGCGCACACACACACACACACACACACACACACACACACACACACACACACACACACACACACACACCAGACTCGTGACAGTAATAAGTGAATGATATGATTGAGCACGGCTGGTTTCTCATCCGTAATCAGTAATAATCCAATCAGATTGATCCAAGTTTACAATAAATAGACCGATTTTACCCTACTGCCTTACCTTGTGCTGGAAGAACCCCTCTTCCACCCCATCTCCTCCTTTTCTAAGGGGAGCTCTCGAGACCTACCTGATCTCGGACCCCCTTTATATGCTTATTGACCAGGCGGGAGCCCTGGGCACAATTATCTCTGAGCTCAGGGTTCTCTAAGAAGAAGAGGAAGAAGAAGAAGAGGAAGAGGAGGAAGTGTTCTTCCGCAGGCTCACTCACTGTTCACACTTTCACATCAAGCGTTTACAGATGAGCGTGGAGTTATATATATATATATATTACAAATATCAGATGTTTTGGTGTGCTAAAACGTTTATGAGGATTATATTATAGAATAAAACTGTGAAAACGCACTACATTACCCCTTAATCTATGATGTAGTCTTCATTATAAATAAGGTGATCTATAAGGCGGAGGAAAGAAGAGTATCTCTTAAAGAACAGAGTATGTTGTATGAAGAGATAATTACACAGACATCTGAAACACAAGGCTGAAGACGCTCTTGTCAAGGTCAGAACAGCTCAGAGGCTGCTGCTGCTTTCAGTCTGACACACCTGAACCCGGTTTCCTTCTCTGAGCTGTTTAAAGCGCGTGACGGCGACCCCTGCTGCTCACACTGGGGAAAACACCACACAACACTGACTAACACCACACGACACTAACACCACACACAACACAGACACCACACAACACTGACTAACACCACACAACACAGACACCACACACAACACTGACTAACACCACACACAACACAGACACCACACACAACATAACATACCATGATTTTACTACAGACAAAACCGGAAAGAGAGCATTTGTGTACTACTTATTACAGCCTGTATACACGTTTTGTGCGTATAAAATGTGTGAAAACACAACTGTAGGTTATTGTAGTCAACACAAATAAACCATGGTTTTGCTCCACTAACCACACCTTAACCGCTGTATTCAGAGTAAACCTGGAGTTATAGAAATGACAATCAGTGTAGTCACACAATAAACCATGGTCAAATTACTAATATTTTAGACCAGTTTAATGTTATATACATTATATATTTATTAATTAATAATCAAATATGTCATTGTGTTGTACATCATGTAGATTTAGTCTGCTTGGGATATGAATCATAACAATCACACGGTATACTCTGATTTCATGTCAATGCCGCTATAATGATCCTGATGATTACAGCTCTGACATCTGATGAAACTATCATGAGTGAAGAGCAACACACACACACACACACACACACACACACACACACACACACACACAGTGAGCAGTCTGAGCTCTGGATCTGCTTTCCTGATTCTGGGCAGGAGTTTGGGAAAGACACACACATTCTCCAGGAGCTGCTGTGATCAGCTCACCTGTTTCCAATCAATGCTGCAGCTTTAATAAAAACACAGATGTTTTCTTCGTGCGTGTGTGTGTGTGTGTTCACCTCTGCTTGGACTCTGAGGAACAGAAAGGGCGACATCTAGCGGACAAAACAGGAACTGACAGATCTGGAGGGATCGGGAAGACTATAAGTTCATTTTTACCACATTTGATCAGAAACAGCACAGAAGAACCGGCCATTGCTGGAGCAGAGAACCCACAGTGAAGGAGAACAGATGCTGGAGCTTCATCATAAACACAGCACCATCACCATCACCATCATCATCATCACAGCAGAAACCCAGCGCCAGCACACATTAGTGATTAAGGGAAGGAAAAAACTGTAACCCAGGCCGAACGACTGAACTGAGGTTTTACATTTTACTTCATTATTTCAATGCACTTTACAAAAACACATCATGGAAGTGTACAGACAATATACTTCATAGATCAGACAAAAAAGTGTGCACTTAATTATCTAAGGAACATTATACAGTCTTAATCTGGGGTGTCCAAACTCAGTCCTGGAGAGTTTAGCTCCAACCCTAATCAAACACAGCTGAACCAGCTCATCACGCTCTTACTAGGTATACTAGAAACTTCCTGGCAGGTGTGTTAAAGCAAGTTGGAGCTAAACTCTGCAGGACACCGGCCCTCCAGGACCGAGTTTGGACACCCCTGGTCTAGATGATTTGTTGGACAGGACCGATCAATGGAGGAACAGGATAATATATTCTGATCAACATCAGCAATAAATAAAGGCAGACAGCGGTACATGATCAGTAGCAGAGCAGCGGACGGCTTGCTCAAAGAAGGAGAAACGGCTTTTATGCTGTGAACATGGATATTATAATGTTCATATAACTAATGTTCATATAACTCAGTGCTTCAAGGTCAAATGAAACAGTAAGGAGAGCATGAAGAGCAGACACATGAATCTCAATGTCCAAAGTTGTAAAGGATGAAGAACTGCAGTGGTTTTACACGCGCACACACACACACACACGCACACACACACACACACGCACACGCACACACACGTCACACTCAACGCTACACCAACACAGTGATAGTTCACCCAAAAATGAATCAATTTAATCTCCAAACCTGAGTTTTTTTCTTCTGGTCAACACTAAAGCAGATATTCTGAAGATGTTGGAGACCCGTAGTCATCCAGTGTTTATCTCCAGAATATCCTCTTCAGATGCTGAAACTCTGAAACGTCTGGAAGATGAGTGATTCAGTTCGCCCTGACTACACTACATGTGTTTATGTCCACTGACGTATGTTCAGTCTGCAGGCAGATGGAGCTCTACTCCAGACGTCTCCTGGCAGTCTGCAGAATCCTGAAGAACATGAGTGTGTGTTCCTCCTAAACGCTCCACATGAGTGTGTGTTCCTCTTAAATGAGTGTGTGTTGCTCCTAAACGCTCCACATGAGTGTGTGTTCCTCTTAAATGAGTGTGTGTTGCTCCTAAACGCTCCACATGAGTGTGTGTTCCTCTTAAATGAGTGTGTGTTGCTCCTAAACGCTCCACATGAGTGTGTGTTCCTCTTAAATGAGTGTGTGTTGTGTCTCTGCAGTCTCAGATGGACCCTTGGCTCCAGTGTGTCGCCCACTGCCGTTTGTGCAGAGTGAGTGTGTTGTCCAGCAGTGGAGCGTCCTGCCGCAGGATCTTCACCGCCTGATACTGAGGAACCTGATCTTCATGCTGAACCCTTCTGAAGAAACCACACTGAGGAGAGAGAGAGAGAGGAGTGACCTTTGACCCCAGGGTCCAGTCAGAAAACTGTACCTTACTGTGCTTCTACACATCAGCTAGAAGACAGAGAGCATCAGCGGGGACAGATAAAACATTCGGAGACTGTATACATCTGGATTCTCTCTTCGATCAGTTTTGAACAGCAGGTGGCGCCGATGCTTTAAGCTCAGCTGTACTCTGCTCACATCAACATCTAAACCTAAAATAATCATGAACACATTTAGGAGAGGTTTAAGCTGAAAAATGACAAGAGTGTTCACAGTGATGTGTGTTTACATTCAGCTCTTAATGAGATAAAAGCCCAACAGTAGTCTAGAGCGCCCTCTGCTGTTAACTCTAGCCTAGAGCACTCGATTCAAACCTCAGAACTGATTTCCCCCACAGCTCTACCAGACTGTCTGCTTATGATCTGATAATACCTTATTCTGACCCTCAACAGACAATACACTGACTACAGCTGACCCATAACCCTAAACCAGGGGTGCCCAAACTCGCACCAGGTGTGTGTGTGTTAGCCCAGGGCAGGTGTGTACCGTGAGCGTCTGCAGGAGCTGTACAGGTGTGTGTGTGTGTGTGTGTGTTGGCCCAGGGCTGGTGTGTGTGTGTGTGTGTGTGTTGGCCCAGGGCAGGTGTGTGTGTGTGTGTGTGTTGGCCCAGGACAGGTGTGTACCGTGAGCGTCTGCAGGTGCTGTGGTCAGCCCCTCACTGCAGCTCGGTGTGTTTCCGCTCGGCGTCTGACGGCTGCAGCTGCAGGTGAGCGCGGTAATACTCCGTTTCATACTGCGGCTGCCGCTCCGCACGCTTGAAGAAACCACACTGATCCAGCAGGGGCCGGTACAGGACACACACACACAGGAGGAGGAAGAGGAAGGGGAGGGAGACAAGGAAGAAGAGGAGGGAGAGGGAGAAGAGAATGAAGAAAAGGAGGAAGAAGAAGAGGAATAGGATGAAGAGGAGGGAGAAGGAGGAAGAAGAGGAAGAGGATGAAGAAGAGGGAGAGGAAGAAGAGAAGGAAGTAGAAGAGCAAGAGGAAGGAGAAGATGTAGAAGAAGAAGAGAAAGACAGAAGAAGAGGAGGAAGAGGGAGAAGAGGAGGAAGAAGAAGAGAGAGAGGAAGAGGAGGAGGAAGAAGAAGAGTAAAGAGAAGAAGAGGTAGAAGAGGAAGTGGAATAAGAAGAAGAGGAGGATAAAGAGGTAGAGGATAACGAGGAAGAGGAAGAAGATGAGGAAGAAGGAGAAGGAAGAACAGCAGTGTGTGATTAAAGCATTAGAGATGAACAGAGTTTACAGAGAAGATAAAAGACGAGTGTATGAAGACTCACACACTAACCCTAACCCTAGTCTGTTCACTGCAGTCCCAGTGTGCACTTCTTCTTCCTGCTGTTGGTTCTGCTGGTTGATGCATTTCCCGAATTGTCATTGCCAATCTAAAGCCAACTGTAATCGTTTGCTTTGGTTCAATTTGGAATTTCCCCAACCGCTGCAGAGCCCGGGGGATCAGAGAGACTCCAGCTTGGCCCCACCCTGATCCACTGTGTGCACTTCTGAGTGCACTTCTGTAGGACTAATTCAACCTTAATGCTGTTTTAGTCATTTACGGCCCCTAATAACTTCTCCTGTATGGAAAAGAAAGTGAGGTGTGAAGAACACGAGGGAGAGTAAAGAAAGAAGGAGCAGATTCGGAGTATTGCAGCTTTAAACGACACGAATCAACATTTCCAGCGGCACAGACGAGGCTGATTCCTCTGAATGCTCCGCGTGTGCTGGGGAAACTGCCGTTCGATTAGCGGTGCACGGAAATCAAAACTCTGGGAGGAAATCTACATTAAAGTAAATAATGATGTAAAGGACTTTTGACATTTAAGTCAATCACTTAAAATACGCTGATTTAGAAACACACAGGCTAATAAAATAACCACGCTTCAGGACAGCGACATTTTATTGACAGTGAATGACTTCACCAGCGTTGCCATGACAACACACTAGCACGATTGCAGGAACAGGTACACTACATAGGAATGTCCAGTCGGCGCATTATTTGAGAGGTGTGTGTGTGTGTTGTGCAGTGTTGAGTGTGATCAGATACACACATACCTTCCACAGTAAACACACGAGCAGCGCCAGCACAAGCACTCCAGCCAGGACAGCAATGAGGATGATCCACCAGGGGACGCCATACTGATCTGACAGCCCGATCTCTGGGTAGATCATCACTGACACCTGCACACACACACACACACACACACACACACACACACACACATATGAGTAAAGTGATGTGTATGTCTGTAGCTATGTTTCCATCCAAAAATGCGAATTAACTTTATGCGCAAAACTGGAATATGGCATAAAAGATGTGCGAATAAAGCAGCGTTTCCGTCCAACGAGTCAAAGAGAACAAAATCGTCACTTCCTGATTAAATGGTGCCAAATATCAACAGTAAAACCGGAATTTGCTGCGGTCGGAGAAGCTGCGTGAATCTTTTCTTCATTTAATAAATGACTTGCGCCTCAGAAGGCAATGCTGACGCGCAGTGAACGCGTGGTGGCGTTTGAAGGCGTGAGACGCGGAGCACAGACGCTCTCGATTCTGGAGGTCATTAATAATATAATAACACTAATACTGAAATGGTGAAGGCGTTTTAGAATGACCAAAACAACATGTCAGATGTTTTACAATGTGCTCAGCCTGCTGGATTGTCCATTCACACACACTTTCATCATCACATGATCTCTTATAACCAAATCACATGACCTT
Organism: Danio jaintianensis; assembly: GCA_903798115.1. Taxonomy (NCBI): domain Eukaryota; kingdom Metazoa; phylum Chordata; class Actinopteri; order Cypriniformes; family Danionidae; genus Danio; species Danio jaintianensis. The sequence goes on from CAIGQV010019164.1 coordinate 87,301, forward strand.
TTTTTAATGCGCATACTGGAATGTGTTCGGTAAAAGTGTTTCCGTCGCAGTTTATGCGCATCTTTTCTTATCCAATAAAAAGTTTATCCTACTCAGTTATGCGCATATGTTATTTATGCACATTTTCAACATTTATGCGCATCTTAGCGTTTCCATCAACCCATTTTTTACGCGCATATCCAAAATAGGTGGATGGAAACGTAGCTTGTGTTAGTGAGTATGTGTGTAAGTGTGTGTGTAAGTGTATGCGTGTGTGTGTGTGTGTGTGTGTGTGTGTGTGTGTGTGTGTGTGTGTGTGTGTGTGCGCTCTGACCTGTGTGGAAGAGTCCTTCAGCACTAGATGTCTGATGCTGGACCTGATGCTGATGTTGGCTCTGACCAGCAGCTCTACTGCACTGACCGATGGAAACTCCTGAGCAACACACACCATCCTTCAGAAATCACTCTAATATGCTAATCACTCAGATATCACTCTAATTCACAACTCCTGAATGAATAGAAACTTCAAAAGAGCGACATGTAAAACAGAAACCTTTACTGTGACCTTTGATCAATTTAATGCATCCTTGATCAATTGAATAATAATTTGGGCAAAAAATGACATAACATTGAGGAACATTAATCTCCATCAACTGCTGCTTAACTGCCTCTGCCTGAACCGCTGCCTTATGATGGTGTAGGGGTTTGAGTGCCTGAATGACCCTAGCAGTTGTAGGGTCCCAGAGGCAGCAAAAACATGTCCTAGGTCACGGGTCACTCTAAATGTGGTTCAGAACACCTTATGAGTAAAACAAAACCGAGGACCATGCCACTACCCGGTGTACAGCACACCCTGGAGCCCAGCCTGGGGTTGGGGCTGGCATGTGAGCGGTTGGTGCTCGGTTATTCCCTATGGAACACAGCCGGACACAGCCTGAAGGCAATGTAGGATTATCCAGGAGCCTTGAGGGGCTGCTGCAACATGGAACCAGCGGGGGTCAAAGGACAACGACCTCCCTGATCTGAAGACGAGTGGTGTTCTGCTGTTGGACTGCTGTGCTAGTCACAGTTTTTCCATAACAAACACCATGTTCAGCATAAGGGTGTCCATCAGTACACATGGCAGCAGGTCACCCTAGGCTGGAGGTCGATGATCGAGTTTGTGGTTCTGTCATCTGATCTCTGACCGTATGTCCTGGACACTCAGGTAAACAGAGGAGTAGAGCTGTCCACTCATCAACACCTGACGAGGAGGAAGCCGGGCAGACCCCGCAGGCCCAAACGCATTGTGAGAGTCCTCTGGGAGTGTCTGGCTGAACCACAGGTCAGAGGGAATTTCAACTGTCACCTCTGGAAGAGCTTTGAGCAGATCCAGAGGGAGGCCGGAGACACTGAGAGAGTGGTTCATGATTTCTGAGCTGTGGCTGTAAGGCCTGTGGAGCCTGTCCTGAACCTGCTGGTGGACACTGGAAGTAATGGGAACCGATGGGTCAAGCATGCTGCAGTCGAGGCGGTCGAGGAAACAAAAACTCAGGACTAGAAAAAGTTCTGGAGACCATGGAGGAGCACTATCATCAGTTGGCCTTTTTTCTGGCAAACCCTTATGCTCCACAGGAAGGGGAAGCAGCTCCACACCAACACTGTTTACAGCAGAAGAGGAGATCTGCTGATCTCGACTGGGGATGCTGTCGGATGGTGAATACTGTGAATCCACTGACAGAGACGGGAAGCAGGACGCAGCTGTGGACTCACAGATCACACAATCTCAGGACACTGAGGCCGTCTGTGAGCGGCACAGTAACAGAAGGATCAGTGCAGCAGCAGGAGTGGGTCAGTGAGCAGTCCTGTGCGGTACAGAAGGAGCTGAACCGAAAGCCAATCTCTCTCTCTTATGTGTCGTCATGGGTTTGGGTCAGACCTTGAATACTTGCAGTTTCCTCCGCAGAGTCGCAGACTCCGCTTTATGTCTAATAGATTAGTTGTTATTGAAGAATAAATCCCTTTATTAATCAGCTGCTGATAAACCTGTCTGGCTTTACTCTGCCAGAACCACCGGCTGGATCTACATTATCCTGCTTATTAAATATTCACATGCTGCTTTTATTTGCAGTGTGAGCTTTATTCTCCAGTTAGTGAGGACTGAAACAGAAGCAGGTCGTCAGTGTGTCTCACCTCGATGAAGCTGCTGTTCCACAGGTGACCTTTGACCTGGAGGCGCATCGTGCCAGACAGCGACTGCAGAGGACACTGGAAGAGCAGGCAGCGTGCGGAGCCCAGAGCACAGTCCTGAAACACACACATACACACACACTCAGCTGTATCTCTGCGTCTCTGCTGGATCTCTTCATATTCTCCAGAACACTCACCAGTGTGAGAGAGCGCCTCCTGTCAGACACAGATGACACTGCAGCCGCGGAGGACGAGTCTGAGTGTGTGCGCTGATGGGAACGCACCGACCGGCGGCTCTGCACAGAAAACACACTGCTGCAGTCAGCACTGTGTGTGTGTGTGTGTGTGTGTGTGTGTGTGTGTGTGTGTGT
>CAIGQV010019164.1:261833-285153 GCA_903798115.1 Danio jaintianensis
TCTATCTATCTATCTATCTATCTATCTATCTATCTATCTATCTATATATCTATCTGTCTGTCTATCTATCTGTCTGTCTATATATCTATCTATCTATCTATCTATCTATATATATATCTATCTATCTATCTGTCTGTCTATCTATATATCTATCTATCTATCTATCTATCTGTCTGTCTATCTATCTGTCTGTCTATCTATCTGTCTATCTGTCTGTCTATATATCTATCTATCTGTCTGTCTATCTATCTATCTATCTATCTATCTATCTATCTATCTATCTATCTATCTATCTATCTATCTATCTATCTGTCTGTCTATCTATCTGTCTGTCTGTCTATCTATCTATATATCTATCTATCTATCTGTCTGTCTGTCTGTCTGTCTGTCTATCTATCTATCTGTCTGTCTGTCTGTCTGTCTATCTATATATCTGTCTGTCTGTCTGTCTGTCTGTCTGTCTATCTATCTATCTATCTATCTATCTATCTGTCTGTCTGTCTGTCTGTCTATCTATCTATCTATCTATCTATCTGTCTGTCTATCTATATATCTATCTGTCTGTCTATCTATCTATCTATCTATCTATCTATCTATCTATCTATCTATCTATCTATCTGTCTGTCTATTCATATTTTCTCTAACTTCATCAAACTGTCACTGCATTCTCAGGCCTCCATCAGAGTGTCTTCAAGTGTTGACATCTGGTTTACAGTGACTGCACACACCGACAGCGAGCGCTACAGGCACCTCCACACTCTGAAGCTTTATACTTTAGCCACATTATTTATAAAACATCTTATTTCTAAAATCATGAAAATGTGTTTCCTTTGTTTGATGTGTAAATCCTGTTACTGAGGTGTCAATCAGACGTGAATGAACTGTGTGTGTGTGTGTGTGTGTGTGTTCTGTAATCTGTGTGTGTGTGTGAGTGTGTGTGTGTGTGTGTGTGTTCTGTAATCTGTGTGTGTTTGTGTGAGTGTGCTGATATCTGCAGGGTTTATTTGAGTCTTCAGAACATCAGAAATAAAACACACACACACACACACACACACACAGAGAGAGAGAGAGAAAGAGCTTGAAACAGGATTATGCAGAACATGCGTCACACACACTGCAGAATATCATCACACATGTGAAGAAATGTGAGGATAAATAAAGCATTCAGCCTCTTATAATCCGTCTGCAGGAATAACTGTGTGTAAATATGGCATCATCAATATATAAAGATGAGAAATGTGTTTTTAATTACATCACAGGATGATGAAAACAGCACACACACACAACACAATCATTCATTTTCTTTAGACTTAGTCAATATATTCATCAGGGGTCGCCACAGCGGAATGAACCACCAACTATTCCAGCATATGTTTTACACAGCGGATGCCCTTCCAGCTGCAACCCATCACTGGGAAACACCCATACACACTCATTCACACACACACACACACACACTCATACACTACGGCCAATTTAGTTGATCAATTCCCCTATAGCGCATGTGTTTGGACTGTGGGGGAAACCGGAGCACCCGGAGGAAACCCACGCCAACACGGGGAGAACATGCAAACTCCACACAGAAACACCAACTGACCCAGCCGGGACTCGAACCAGCGACCTTCTTGCTGTGAGGCCACAGTGTTAACCACTGAGCCACCGTTACAATAAGGTTGTATTAGTTAATGTTAGTTAATGCATTTACTAAGATGAACAAACAATGAACAAGACATTCATTACGGTATTTGTTCATGTGTGTTTGCGTTAGTTGAGTTAAATACTGTTGTTCATTGTTAGTTCCTGTTCATTTACTGTGCACACCGCAAAACAGATGCTGTCTGTCTTGTTTCTAGTCCAAATATCTCACAGTTCTGAAATCATAAGCATTTTATAGACAAGCAAAACATGTTGTCTTGTTTTAAAGAGCTCCTATGATGCATGATCATCTTCTGTGAGCTGTGTGTACAGTAGTGTGTGTGGTGTAGTGTGTCCACAGTCATACTGGAGTGACACAAACACAGCAAGCCTCTTCTGTTTAATTTCCTGAGGTTAAAATAGGATCCACATCCCAGTGATTTTGAGCCCCGAAGCAACGTGATGTGCAGTTTTCCCCGCCCACTGAAATGATTGACAGCCGCGTATTAACATGTCTCCATAGTAACGTGTATAATCATATCCACTAGACAGGACTGGGATTGAATTGAATCTGTTCAGCTCTCTGTGATCAGCTGCAGCTCCAGAAGGAGTTTCACACGTTTAACATGGTTTAAAGCAGAGCATGTGTGTAATGAAAAACAGACACAGAGGCTATACGAGGACGCTTCAAGTAAATGTGCAAAAACTTTGTGTGTGTGTGTGTGTGTGTGTGTTGTGTGATGGCATTTGTGCGTGACTCATTGTGTGCTTGAAGAAACTCCACCGCAAATACATCAAATAAACTTACTTGCTGTGTTTGACTCCTTAACTCATCAAATGGATCCTGGATCTGCTTCCTCAGCCTGTCTCTGTCACTGACTGCTGTTTATGACTTGACAGTAGAAGCCGACATGCACGTGGGAACGGTGGGCGGGAACAGAACCAACTCATTTGCATTAAAGGCACAGGCAACAAAAACAGCCGCACTGTCATTTAAGTCTAAAATGGGCATATTCTGGAAGGTTTAATAAATGATCTGAAGGGTGTTTAGAGCTGAAACTTTACACACATATTCTGGAGACAACAAAGAGTTATCTTAAATCTTGAAAAAGGGGAAAAATAGATGCCCTTTAAGAAATAATGGGTCGAAATGAAGTGTTTTTCCTTAAAACAAGCACAATAATCTGCCAATGGGGAAGCAGAATCATCTTGTTTTCATTTTGAAATAAGATTATCTTTCTTCCCCCATTGGCAGATTATTGTGCTTGTTTTAAGGAAAAACTCACTTCATTATTTCTGAAAACAACACTATGTGTATTACTTGTCTAGAAAACGCTTCTTGATTTAAGAGTTTAGAGTTTTTTATACCAGAAACAAGTCAAAGCTCTGATTAGGAACAGTATTTCTGCAGTGTGTGAGCTGTGTGAACACCAGCAGATGGTCAACTCTCACACCAGCAGAAGAGATGCGTTTGACATGAATATTTGAGCAGGATCTGAGTGTGTGTGTGTGTGTGAGGCAGATGTGGCGCAGCAGATTTCCTGACGTTTGCTCTCAGTAATCCTCATCTGTTCTGCACGTGCTGTGTGTCGGCGGAGGATAATGCATGCAGAAACGGCTGTAAGTGCAGCATCAGTGCAGGGTTGGACACAATCATCGGTGTGTTCTGTGTGTGTTCAGTTCACCTGTGCCTCAGCTTCATGAGATTACTGCAGGATTAGTGTTCATTCAGCTCCTGGAGTACTGATGAGCTGCAGTGAACACAGAGGCAGATCTACAGTATGCTGATTATAGAAGCGGCCGAGAGACACATATGCAGCATCTCACATGAGCATCAAGCTTTATGACAACATTTTATACCTCTATTTTATTCGGTCACACATGTTAGTTCATATACTGCATTGCTTTAATAAGTTAAGTTGTTCTCTGACATCTATATAATAGGTTTATGGCTTTGGTAAGATCAACAATCTCCAGAAATGTTTTTATATGCTCATTTATTACTCCATAAATTACCATTACAATCAGAAGTGGGGGCGGCACGGTGGTTAGCACTGTGACCTCACAGCAAGAAGGTCGCTGGTTCGAGCCTCGGCTGGGTCAGTTGGTGTTTCTGTGTGGAGTTTGCATGTTCTCCCCGTGTTGGCGTGGGTTTCCTCCGGGTGCTCCGGTTTCCCCCACAGTCCAAACACATGCACTATAGGGGAATTGATGAACTAAATTGGCCGTAGTGTATGAGTGTGTGTGTGTGAATGAGTGTGTATGGGTGTTTCCCAGTGATGAGTTGCAGCTGGAAGGGCATCCGCTGTGTCAAACATATGCTGGAATAGTTGGCGGTTCATTCCGCTGTGGTGACCCCAGATTAATAAAGGGACTAAGCTGAAGGAAAATGAATGAATGAATGAATCAGAAGGTCCATAATTGACCATATTTGGATCGGTCATGAATATTAATGAGCTCCACTTACACACACACACACACACAGCATGATGATATAATGAACATGCACAAATATAAACCCATTGGAGTAATGTAAACATATTCTGCTCATGAGATCTGTTGTGGATAAAGGTTTAACTATAATTAAACTCGACAAAAGAGACTGACAGAGATGTGTTGTGGTGTATTTTTAAGCTATAGTCAAAGAAAACAGGCAGGAATTAATATAATAATCAGCGTCTGCATGAACAGATGAGAGTTGAGCTGAGCGATCGACACCATTCAGCATCTACATGTGTTTGTTGAAGCATCAAATTTCACGATAAACAGGATAAATGAACTAAACACACAGTTAAACACACCGCATGCCTCTTCAGGGTGGAGCTGAATGAATGTAGAATCTGTATTTCCTGCTTTGTGCATCCTGACGTGAGTTTGAACATGTCTCGTGTTGCTCAGTAACTCATAGTATCAATCAGAGCCTCTCGTTTCCATACACAGTAAGGTAAATATACGCTTGAAAATAACTCAGGGAGGAAAATGATCATTGTGTCACTGGGAAACACTGTGGCTCATCAAACACAGCCTGAGACGTGCATATTGATGATCCCAGATCTACATATCAGTCTGTGTTCATCACATCAGCTGCTCATCAGGTCTGGATGAATGACCTAAAGTACATGCAAATGATGAGGGTGTGGCCCGTGAGTCACGCAACAGTCTGCTTTGCATTCTGATTGGCCTGCTGTTACACTCATGGAAATTGCATGAGAACGAGGAAACAATGCTCATGTTGTGGCCATTCCCATATACTGATCTCAGATTATTCCACTATGCCTAGATATACCCAGATTTACTTAATAGGACACCTTTAATGTGTTTATTCACATGAACCGAGTATGAACAACGTTTATCAATCATAGAGCAACGTGTCCTAATGCATTATTACAATACTAATTGGTGCTTGTTCACATGAGTTAATGCACTGCAAACCTGCTTCTCTTCTCTGGTGCTGGAAGTGTGGAGGAGGCTGAAAGGCAGGACTGAGTGAAGGAAGCAGATCTTTCTCAGGCTCTTCCTCTATTTGTGTCAAACACAGCAGAGTCGCGTCTGCTTTCTGCTGATGTCAGCCAAACCATGAGCAGCGCTTCCTTCCTGCTGAGGGGACAGACAGTAGTGTGGATGCGCAGATGAAGACGCTCTCAGACTTACACTGTCAACTGCACAAAACACCATATTCATGAACTCAATCAACACAACACACTCGCACTGTCACTGCTCTACACCTCTGCTCATCACTCCATCACTCTCTACATCTGTCCATTTATACATTATCTTTACATTTATACTTACATCACTGATCTTTCATCTATCCATCCATCATTTTACCCATCTGTCCATCTATCCATCCTTCTATCAATCTGTCCATCCATCCATCCTTCTATCAATCTGTCCATCTATCAATCTGTCCATCCATCCATCAATCAATCAATCTGTCCATCCATCCATCCTTCTATCAATCTGTCTATCCATCCATCAATCTGTCCATCCATCCATCCTTTTATCAATCTGTCCATCCATCCATCAATCTGTCCATCTATCCATCCTTCTATCAATCTGTCCATCCATCCATCCATCAATCAATCTGTCCATCCATCCATCCTTCTATCAATCTGTCCATCCATCCATTATTTTTCCCACCTGTCCATCCATCCATCATTTTTACCCATCTGTCCATCCATTTATCCATAACAAAATATGATTTAATATTTCACTGGTTATTCTGCAAGACACTAGTATTCAGCTTAAACTGCAATTAAAAGCCTTAGCTAGGTTAATAGGCAAGTCAACTGGACAACAGTGATTTTTTTCAGCCAATGGAAAGTAAAGTTTAATGTAGAAGTTTAATATATATATAGTGTGTTTATGATGTGTGCGTGTTTAATGTGTATTTTGCATTGTATTGCAGTCTATTACAACAAGTGATTAATATACCCTCTCCTACATGACACGTATGATGTGTCCGCTGTTTACTGTCAGGTATTATGATTATGATTTATATCTGCGCGTGTGTGAGAGAGAGGTTAAAGGCTGGTGTGTGTTTTGCAATGGTCTGTTAAAGTTTAATCACTGGTCAGAGACTCAGCACTACAGAAACAGCAGTAATATCCAGATGTGTGTATGTGCTCAGAGATTCTGCTTTACAGTCTTATAAAGCGCTGTATAGATGTTAAAAAATTAATATTTAACATGTAAAGCCCTCGGGCCGACTGAACCATGACCTGCTGATCTCAGAACAGACACTATACCTCTGTCAGATGCGGAGACACCAGATTTTTAGATTTATAATTTATATTTTTAGATCTGATACGCAATATTTTTGGTCTGTCAAACACGGAAAACTGCTAAATATGTAATGGAGATATCGGAAACACCCAACAGGAGAAAACAGGGCAGGCGGCAGACACATCACAATCAATCAATCAATCAATCAATCAACAAATAAAGACAGATTTCCTGTTGGTAACCTTGTTTCCTAGTGACTGCCAGTTGTTACCATGGTTACCTATTGCGTCCACCAGTTCCTTGTTGTTTCATTAAGGCTCTTTCTGTTGACATTTGTTAACATTTCCATCAGCAGTTCTGGTATTATTACTGCGTCACATCAGGAATAACACTGCGTTTCAAACCCCTATCATTTAAAAAAAACAAATCTAAATAAGCTACATTTCTGTGTCCCATTATATCATCCTAAATAGTATGTGAAAATGGGCATCACGGTGGCGTAGTGGGTAGGACGATCGCCTCACAGCAAGAAGGTAGCTGGTTCGAGTCCCTGCTGGGTCAGTTGGTGTTTCTGTGTGGAGTTTGCATGTTCTCCCCGTGTTGGCGTGGGTTTCCTCCGGGTGCTCCGGTTTCCCCCACAAGTCCAAAGACACGTGGTATAGGTGAATTGGGTAAGCTAAATTGTCCGTAGTGTATGTGTGTGAATGAGTGTGTGTGTATGGATGTTTCCAGGTGATGGGTTGCAGCAGGAAGGGCATCCGCTGCGTAAAACATATGCTGGAATAGTTGGTGGTTCATTCTGCTGTGGCGACCCCTGATTAATAAAGGGACTAAGCCGGAAAAAAAATGAATGAATGAATGAATAGCATGTGAAAATAGAATCAGTGTGTCGCTTTAAGGGGTTGTTGCTAGAAGGGATACAGCTGCTAGAAGGGATATAGCTGCATACACAGAAATTTAATTACTTATTTATATCTTTTATTATATTACCCATTAATTGTATTTTATCAACATCTACCCCAACCGTCACACTAATGTAAAAATATTATTGTTGTAAATACATATTCTATCCGCAGCTGTATCCCTTCTAGACTTGACCCTATCTGTAGTGTTCGGTGTTAACGAGAGATGACCATCGCTTTGTTCCTGTGAGCCGTTTCTCTTTATGTAACCTGCTTTAACTCATTCATAATGCTGGAGGAAAGCCTCTGCACTAACACTGGCTTTATTATTATTATTATCATCATTCTGCTGAATGCTCTGGCAGATCACTTCATGTTACATAACAAACTCCAGACCTTTCTGACCTCGCTTAAAGTCCAGCTGAAGCAGCGTTATATTAACATCAGTGACAGCACTTCTTACTTAAAATGCTCCTTATTTTTGTTTTAATGCTTTTTTTCTCCAGTTTTTATGAAAATAGGTTTACTTCTAGTATTTCATTTCAGTTAGGGTTATACACACACACACACACACACACACACACACACACACACACAGCCTCTAATATTGGAGTTCTGAAAAGAAAAAGGTTATTTATACGTTTGATACTCGAACACGTACCCAGTGCTGTTAATCCCACAGAACCAATAAAACACATGTCGTCGTCCTCTTATTTCCCTCATTGTGTGTGTAAACATGACTTTACATGCGCTACAGAGCGGAAGCGCAACGGTGAGCGTTTCCGCAGTGGGATATGGAGTCAACACACACTTCACAAACCATCTGTGTGTGAAATTAACCACACGACAAGAGGAAAGCAAAGCCAGAGCGCAAAACATCACAACCGTCAAGCTGCTTCTGTCTGCTCTTCTTCATAAAGCACACTGCAGAGTTCCCACGTAAACACACACATCACATTCTCTGACTTTGACCGTGTGTACAGCTGAATTTCCAGGACATCTAATCAACACACACTGCAATAAATGCTCTTCTTACTTCTTTTGTCTTGTTTCTAGTCATCTAGACACATTCTTAAATCAAGATGAAGTGAGTTTTTCCTTCATTCATTCATTTTCCTCCAGCATATGTTTTACACAGCGGATGTCCTTCCAGCCGCAACCCATCATTGGGAAACACACACATTCACACTCATACACTACGGCCAATTTAGTTCATCAATTCCCCTATAGCGCATGTGTTTGGACTGTGGGGGAAACCGGAGCACCCGGAGGAAACCCACGCCAACACGGGGAGAACATGCAAACTCCACACAGAAACGCCAACTGACCCAGTCGAGGCCTTTTTGCGACCTTTTTGCTGTGAGGCCACAGTGCTAACCACCGCGCCACTGAGTTTTCCCTTAAAACAAGCTAAATAATCTGTGGAATAATCTTATGTCAAAAGGAAAAATAAAAATATATTTAAAAGTGACAAACACAAATCCTTGATGTTCCATGACTTGACTTGAAAATAGATATACAATCTCCCCGACTTTCAATGTCTGAATGGGCTTTTTAAAATTCCAGAAACTCCGTGAGCTTGTATGGAAGGAGGAAGACGCCGCAGCACACTGCACATAACCAAAAAAATAATTCCATATTTATTTGCAGTACAAACAAGTCTCGTATTGGTTTTCATATACTGTACAATACATAGGGACAATTTCATATCCTTCATAAACCAGAGAATTTAACTGCCCGGTCGCCAAGCCCAGTATTATACACATATATAGATTGTATCTTTTTTGTAATAATAATAATAATAAAAAAAAATGTATACATCACATATAAAACAGCTTTAGACATTTGAAGCTGTAACACGATGCCGACGCATTGTCAAATAAAAATCCCTGAAAAATTCCTCTGTGAGGTAAGATGCACATTTCCTTATTCGCTCGTCCGCGTTCATTCGTGCTGTTATTAAACCGCAGAACTGTTGTGTAGCTACAAGAAATGTCCACAAGTTCTGTGTTCTGGCAAATATACAAAGAGAGGAAATAACCCACGAGGTTTCTCTTTCCCATAGTTACACGACTGCAGACATTCCTCCACGAGAAGCGGCCCGAAATCAAGACGAGATAAAGATGCGTGAAATGAACGGGTTTATGGCCGGGGTGCTGTGAGCGTCGCGCTGTTATTATTGGGTAAAAAAAAAAACAGCCGACCACAACGATATATTAAGGGGACGACGTTGTTGCATATCTGCACAAGATGAATATTGTATATATATATATTGAGATATAAGAAAAGGCCACAGGAGTCTGTATATATAGCACATTTATTCTGCAGGGAATGGATGGAAACGCACCCAGATGCGCTTCACCCCGGCTGGCTAACCAAGAGCTGCCGCGGCTTCTGTGGATGTCTAGTATCAAAAGTAGGAGGAGTCAAAAACCCGAGGCCGTTTCTAGAAAATACTGCAAAGGGTTGTCGAGTATATTGCAGAGTAACAAACACAACTGACCCGTTAAAGACCATTAGTCGTCTATTATTACTACATATCGGTTCTTTAAAAATCAACAAACAAACAAAACGCCGTAATACAATTGACGATTTCTAAAGTCAGATATAAAGAGTATTGAACAGTCAAGAGTAGGAAAGAATTAAAAAGGTTATATAAGGCCAGCTTAAAGCAACCCTGTTAACTCGCGCACTCGTCCACTCAGTGTCCAGTCGCTCGTTCCGTCAGAAACGCCTTCGCTACACACTGCTGACCGCCCGCGGAGCGGCTAGAGTAGTTAAAAAAACAGTCCTCAACATTCGGTGACGTGCCTCGCCTGGGGAGGATCGCATGCCCAAACACAGAGCCAATACATATATACTCTTATGTAGAAATTAATACAATATATTCATACTGTAAATCACCAAAGAAGGCCAAAAGGTGAACCCGAAGCAACACGTCGGGACACAAACGTGGATCTGTCGTTTGCAGTTAAGGAACAATGAGCGTTTTAAGTGCGTGCGTGTGTGTGTGTGTCTCGCAGCTGCGCGGCTCGTCGCGGCCTAGCAGATCCACTCAATGTCTCCTTCTGTGTATGTGTGTGTGTGTGTGTGTGTCAGAGAACCGCTTTAAGTGCCAAGAAGTGAAAGGCTTCACCACTGTGCAAAACGCATTAGGTCATTGCAAACGCACACGCACATGCGCGCGCTAGAGAGAAAATAAAGAGGGGAGAATCAGAATGTTTGTGTCAGTCGGTGCTCCAACACACCGTCACTTACTTTGGACATCATCAGCAAATATACAAAGAAACAGAAGCTTTCGTTTCTGCTCGGAAAATTCCGCTTACAAAATCCCACATTGGCACCCTGGGAGACGCTCTGCTCTGCTCAGCTCTCTCTTCTCGGCGCTGTGCAAAAGTCTGACGTTTCTTCAGCTGTGTGTGTGTGTGTGGGTGTGTGTGTGTGTGTGTGTGTGTCAGAGAAACTCCAGAACAGTCTGTTCCATGAAGGCAAGAGAAGCTGCAGTAAATCCTCCGCAGTAGCTGCCGGGCTCCTGAGGGCCGTGTGCTGCGCCGTGGACCGATCACTCCTGCGCTCGCGGGACAATAACATTTGCGGCGGCCCCTGCCGGCCCTCATGTGGACTCCAGAGAGTCCAGCTGGAACATGTTGTGGTTGGTGGGAGTGGTGAAGAACAGCTGGTCGCTGGGCGAGCGGTTGTCGCAGGGGCTGTTGAGGCCGAGTGTCCGCTCGAAGTCCAGCAGCTGCCCCATGAAGTTAAAGTTGGGCGAGATGTTGGACTTCTTCCGCTTGACGAAATCGTAGGCGTCGTTGAGCGACAGGTTGAGCTTCTGCATCAGGTACGCCACCGTGACCGTCACAGAGCGGCTGATGCCAGCCAGACAGTGCACCAGGATGCCACACTTTTGGGAACGAGCTTCATCTGAGGAGCAGAAGAACAACAACGTGATGAGCTTTACACACCACACAAGACCAAACACAGTCCCTATACACATTTTGCTCTCGTTCAAAACAACACTGAAATAGAGACTTTCTAGTTTAATTAGACTACTTTAAAACATACATTGTGTGTGTGTGTGTCATCATGATCATCATCTATATGCAAGTGCCAGTCCTGCAATCTTCTGCCTGATTTTGTAATGCAGAGCTGGTACAAAAATGATTGGCAGGCGTAGCAGAATGCTAGCTATAGGCCTGGGGCATTAGTGTTGCTTTTTTTAAAGGGGTGTGTCACTTTAAAAACAGCACAAACCTGTCTCTCAGCTGGGCTCCAACAGATCATTGTTAAAATAAAAATCCCAGCATGACAGATCGCATGTGACTTGCACTCAATCACAGCTCATTGGTTCTCCATCAGGTGATGTCGAGTCATATGAGGAAAGAGCCAATGGGGTTTGATGTGTTGACAGGTATTAGATTTGCTTTGTGAATGAGTGTGTTAATGTATTGGTTTGAGTAAACAGGTTTGGGTTCGGCTCTGTTCACCGCATTCATTCAAAACAACACCACTGAAGGTGTTTGGGGAGTTTTTTTGTTGCTTGAAAGTTTTAAACTATGACCGTATGGACGGATATTAATATAGCCAAGAAATAATCACCACAGAAGTTTGGGAGCACAAATGTGAGGAAGTGCTGAAGCTTTATATTTATGGATGAAATAAGTACTTATATAATGGACACTTTCACAAGATGGTGATGACGAGTTTAACGGTCAACTTCTTCATTTCTTGAGGAAAATCTTGATTTTTTTTTTTATGTACGTACATTTATAAAGCTATAACTCTGTATTTATCTATCTAGTGTGTGTGTGTGTGTGTGTGTGTGCGCGTGCTGATTAATAGCGGCATGTCCCTTTAAGAAAACATAATTAGAAAAACTAAGCTCAGAATCTATTCAAGAGAGCCCTTTCATAAACCAGTTTCATGGAAAAAACTCTTTATTAGTGCATAAACATTAATCATGACTAATCACATCCAAAATAAAAGTGTGTTTTGACATAATATGTGTGTACTGTGTATATTTATTATGCATATATAAATACACATGCACATATTTGAGTAAATGTTTATTTATGTTTATATATAAAATATATATGTATATAATTCAAATGATATACAAATTTAAATATCTAACGTAACAAAAGTGTTTTGTAAATTTGGTTTCTATGTATGTGTGTATCACATATACATAATATACATATATTACATCAAAACAAACTCTTATTTTGGATGCGATTAATCACGAATAATCTTTGCCCAGCACTACTTACAACATCAAAATAAATGAACACACTCCTGACATTTACCAATCACAAAAAAGGGTTGTGTGTTTGATATAAAGTCTCCTTCGTACAGTAAAGCACATAAAGCTGAACTCCGTGACTCACTCTCTCACACACACACACCGGTTAATAATAACTTCAGCCAGAACACTGATCATGTGACAAACACCCTCTCTAAACTCCTCTAGGTTGGTGAATGGGGAAATTACACCCATACATTATTTAGAGACAAAGTGCATCTGGTTTAGTGGAGCATGACGTACTGCAGAGCCATTAGTGCCAGGAGAAGCAGAGGAAAGTGGCCATTTTTCCTCCTGATGGATGTGGAGAAACACACAGAGCGCCATTACATCAACAGTAGAGCTGCACAATATAACGCTTCAGCATCGATAGCGCCATGTTTAAACCTGCAGTAGTCACATCGCAGGACCTGCAGCTCAGTTTTAGCTCATTCATCCCTTTGGAAATGTGAGTAGGATTATAGTTGACCGGGAAACACAGAGGAGAGGCCATAGTTTAAACTTAAAGAGACAGTTCAGCCAGAAATGAACATTTACTGACCATTTACTCTCCCTCAAGTCTTTTAAAACCTTTAGCGGTTTCTTTTTTCTTCTCTTCAACACAAAATATGGCATTTAGAAAAATGTTAGAAACCTGTAACTATTGACTATTACCATAGTAGGAAAAACAAACACTGTGGAAGTCAATGGTTACCGTTTTTCAGCATTCTTCAAAACATCTTCTTTAGTGTTCAACAGAATACAGAAACTCATAAAGGCTTGGAACCACTTGAAGAAGAGTAACTAGTGAGCACATTTTTATTTTTGCATGAACTGTCCCTTTAAGCTTGATGAAAACAGCATGTAAACCCCACAACACCGCTGACCTCCTCAGCTGGGCTGTTTTTTATCTAAACAGGAGGTTTCATTCAGCAACGCTTCCTAATGTTTCGAAGGAAGCAGAAGCATAATTAGCACAAACCATCACATGAAGAGTGTGTGTTTACACAGCAGAAGCGAAAGTGTTCACACTCTCGACAACAATGTCCAGCCGCATAACAGGATGTCGTGATGGTTTAATGCACCAGTTTGCTGTTCAGCTTCTCTTATTCTCTCATAACTACTGCAGGAGTTATATAATAACAATAATAATAATAATGTGTGTTTCCTCATTCTTGAATCATTTGTAAATATAAGAGTAAACTTGACATAAATTGTGCATAACTCACAAAGCATTTAATAGACGTCTAATAGACATCTAAACAGACCTGTTGGTTCAAAAAGTAGACTAGTCATCAAATGCACAGATTAGACAGACTTCACATGTAGTCATCACACATCTCATAACTAGTCTAGTTTTGGGCTGTTTTAGACATCTATTAGATTTTCACTGACTGCCCAAATATGTTTTAGCTAAGGTGTTTATGTTTAGATGTCTATTAGATTTCTTTTAAACACAAGAAATGCTTGCTGGGAAAACAGACCTTCCTGAAACCTCTCCTCTACATCTGCTAACACCTCCTAAATATCAGATTTGATTGTTAAACTTATATTATGTCTGTTAATGATGTCCAATCATCTGCAAATAGGGTGTGTACACGCTCGTAATTAGCATAATCACGCCTATCAGTTACAACTAGGCAAGTTACATGTGCAAGATCGCAGTGGAATATTCCAGACTCCCCTTCAGGTTTAAACTTATAAACCTAATTATTCATAAATTAATATGCATAACTGAGTAGGATAAACTTTTTATTCGATAACAAAATATGCATAATTTACGAAGGAAACACTTTCACAGAATAAATTCCAGTATAAGCATTAAAAAAGTCATGTGATTATTATTATAAGAGATCACAAACCAGCGGGCCATCCACATTGTAAAACACTGAAATTATGTTTTGGTCATTCTAAAATGCCTTAACCAATTCAGTATTATTCTTCTTCTATTATTCTTCCCTCCAGAACTGTCTTGAGCATGTCTGCACTCCCGTCTCACGCCTCCAGAAGACACCGCATTCACCGCGTTCATTGCGTTTGGTCTTGGTCTTCTGAGGCGCAGCTCATTTATGAGAGGAGAACAAACACCACAGTGAACATCTATGAAATGTAATTCATAATTTAATTCCTGTTCATGTTTGATGAATGAGGCTCATTGAACGTTTGCTCATTGCCGACTCGTCCTCCAGTCATACAGGTTTAGACTTCTTTTGAGCAAACAATGTTTTACAAGTCACATGATTAACTAGCATGTCAGATATTTCCCACAAACTCAATGAAGGACACGCTTTGACTGCGCAAAAGCTAAGAATGAGTGGCAGAAACCAGAACAGCGGGTTCCTGTCAAAAGCAAGAGTGTGTGTGTGATTTAGCACACTGCCAGATTACTGTCACACCAAACACTGAACCCTGACACATTATTTAAATTTCAAATACCTGTGGCGTTTCTCAGACTGTAGCGTTACACTGCAGCCGCATGAATGCAAACACCAGCTCACTTTAACCCTTGTGTGCTGTTGGGTCGTGTTCATCCACTCTGGGCTGATTTTGAGGCTTAATTTGGCCACAACTTTCTCTGTGTTTCAGTAAATATGATGATTTTTGCTGACAAATCTTATTTTGACACTCATTTTGGGAAAATGCTTGAGAATTTTTCAAAAGCTCAACAATACACTCTGTTCAGATTGACTCCCCTTTGGTTATGTTGGTGCTGTGTTTGCCCCATTGACTTCCATTATAATCACATTTATTGATTACAGAGCCATGACCGCATATAATCATGCATTCTTGACTGCTGCTGGTTTTCCCTGTTGGGATTAAGAGGGATAGTGTGTCATTTTTACTGTTGATCATTAGTTGCAGCATTAACCCTTTAGATAGGGTTAAAACAGCACCAACATAACCAAAGGGAAGTCAATCTGAACAATACACAAGGGTTAATACAGTCAAGTCTTTAAAACAGGCAGTACTTTCAGCAGAGTTTTGTGAATGCAAATATAATCTCAGTCAAGATGTTTCAAGGAAATGACTTCTGAAAGCGTGAACCCGCATCTGCCGCAAACAGCACGTGTGACTAAAAAACACTGAGATGAAATCGGCAGAGAAATGAAAACCGTTTCCGCTTTATTCGTCTGTAAATTCAGGCTTTGAGTTCTTTCCCATGCCTCATTTATGAAGCACTCGCAAATATAGCAGAAGAACAGACCTTTCTCAAACACTCCTCCAGATTCACAAATGCTTCATTAACATTAGATGTGATAGTTAAACATGTGTATGTTACTAATGTCCAATAATCTGTATTCAAAATACGCATAATCCAGGCCTATAAACTACATCAATGTAAAGTACGTGTCCAGGAATGCGGTGGAACATTCTGGAATCCCCTTTAAGGTTTGACTATAAACTATATTTCATTAATACAGAATAAAATAATATGTCTAACAATAAACTTGTGTTCACCAAAGCATTGTTTAGCCAGCTTCAAAATATCAGGCGATCGTCTACAACTGTCCAGCTGGTCGCACTTGAGAACAGCGTTCCTCCAGCCGGGGCGCTTTGTGTGCTATGATATAATCCATGTATGTCCAGTAACATAATACTTCTCATTTTTAAGACTATATAAAAATGAAGTAACCGGTAATATTTACTATGTACAATGTTTTTCCATCATTGTACAAGTACAGCATGATGACTGGTCGGTGTGTTAGTCCCGACCCTCCTCTACTGATTGGATGGCCGAGTGCCAAGCTTTGTTTTACGTAAGGTTGCACAGCCATAAACAAAAAAACAGACCAAACAAACTTAAAATATTACACCACTGCATTACAATTCAAGTTTCCAAGACGTAGACGCAGCATTTTCACTAGGCAGCAGGTGTAACTTGGAAATCACGAACACTTTCATGAATCTGAAAATATACATCACAGTTTTACACACAAATTAAATCTGCCGGTGTTTCATAATTGAGGCTGAAACCTGCCTGTGTGTTTGTCTCCATTCACGGTCCAGTTCTCCATTATGCTGGCGCTCTGTTATCTATGGCCTACATTGATCACTTCTGTACAGCTCAGTGAATCAATGATCTCTGCTTCCTCTGCGCAGCGATCCGCTAATGTCCTCGATTTACATCAGTCAGGGAAAGCCTGACCGCCGCTCGAGAGACGTCTGGAGAAAATGACCATCAGTAACCAGCGCACAGAGCGTTTCTCTCATGTAGACCACAGGAACGCTTGCTTACACTGCAACAAATGCTGCTCTTACTTAGTTCTTATGTGTTCTTTCTAGTCCAAATATCTCAGCATTCTGAAATCAAGAAGCATTTTATAGACAAGCAAAAAATATGGTCGTTTTCAAAAATATTGAGACAAAATGAAGTGAGTTTTTCCTTAAAACAAGCTAAATAATCTGCCAATGGGGGAAACAGAATCATCTCATGTCAAAAGGAAAAACAAGATGATTCTGCTTCCCCCATTGGCAGATTATTTAGCTTATTTGAAGGAAAACCTGACTGCATTTTGACTCATTATTTCTGAAAACTTGTTTGATTTAAGAATTTTTAGATATTTGGACTAGAAACAAGAAAAAAAAACTTGAAGATAATTCAAAGAATGTTGGAAACCTGTAACCACTGACTTCTTAAGTATTTGTTTTTCCTACTTCTGAAGTTAATCTAAAACTTCAGGAAAAATTGTTGATCACACTCCATTTACACCCGTGTTTGTGTGGAAGTATCAGATGTAAACACTGCGTTTTTAAACACTGAGATAACGAATAGTTCCCTCATTAGCTAATCTAGAAATTCAACCTTCATCAACTTGCTCATTCCACACCTGTTTACTTCCTTTAGTGAAACACAAAAACATAATTCATATGTTGGCAACCAAACATATTTGGTCATAATTGACTTTCATTGAAGCACTTCACAGAGATATGTTCTTTGTTGTTGAACATGAATACGTCATGCAGCTTTGTAATGTCACGAAGGGGAGTACAGTAGTCGTGTTAATTAACTTTCCTAACACGTTTACTTATGATCATTTCATTTGTTTTTTAACTGATAAAATAGCGTTTGTAAGTCAGTTATACTGTGAGAAATATCATATCGCAACACTCAACAACAACAACATTGAATATTTTCCCAGTAACGCGCATCCCTTATGTACATACAGATGAAGTCAGAATCATTCGTCCTCCTGTGAATTTCTGTTTCAAATATTTCCCAAATGATGTTGAACAGATTCAGGAATTTCTCACAGTATTTCCTATAATATTTGTTCTTCTGGAGAAAGTCTTGTTTTATTTCAGCTAGAATAAAAGCAGTTCTTAATTTATTTAAACCCATTTTAAGGTCAATATTATTCGCCCCCTTCAGCAATATTAGTGTTGGATTGTCTCCAGAACAAACCACTGTTATACAATGACTTGCCTAATTACCCTAACTTTACCCTAATTAACCTAGTTAAGCCTTTAAATGTCACTTTAAGCTGAATACTAGTACTGAGTGAATGTTTTGAACACAGAAACACATCCCGACTTCAGTTTTCATCCAACCCAACAACAAAACCACAATATGGCGAACATGAGCGTTTAAACTTCCGGAGTCAAACTCACCTATGAAAGAAATGGCTTCAGGGAAAAACTGAGATAAGTTTTGGCTCCAGTGATCAGAGATGGGGATCTGCTTGTACTTGAATTCCCCGTCGTGTTCGAACATGTTGGGCAGGTTGGGAGTGACGTTCAGGATGTACTTGATGTTGTACTTGCCCAAAACGTCCAGGTTGGTGGAGTCTTTGGCACAGCCCAGGTAAAGATACGGTAGGATCTGGACTGGGAATGCTGGTTGGTTATTGGGTAACGGGCTGCCCTCGGACTCCGTGGCACTGCCGGGCTCCCGGTCCGATTCTCCATCAGAACAATCCGAACTAATGCGCAGTCCTCCGAGACCCAGAACAGACGAGGGCGGAGAGCTGCTGGGACAGGAGCAGTCCAGGTTGGTCTCGCAGTGTTCTGGGTATTCAGTCTGAAATTTGTTAAATCCTCCTGCAACAGGCCGGATTACAGGAGATGATTAGTCAAAATATACAGACAAGCAACAGATCATTCATACATTATATCAAAGGTTCTCTATTAACAATCAATGAATTATGAACTTTAAAAGTCCCGTGAAATTAAAATGTTCTTTTCAGATGTTCGTCTTAAGGATATCTGTGATCTAGTGTGGTACAAAACTTCATATTTAGAAGATATAGAGTTCGTTCGTCACTTCTGCCTAAATGGATCAACAATTTTTTTTTCTTCCATCGCCTCATACTTCAATTTCACAACAAATCTTCTGACCAATCAAATGCTCTCTAGTGTCTGACATGCCCCGCCCCCTTCTGGTCTGCTTTTCATTTTTTGGCACTTGAGCTCAACCACTCTCACTGGCAGAGCTGTGAGAAAAACAACACGCTATTGGCTGTTTTTAAAGGGGAGGGGCTACTATATACCCCGCCCTCTCTTCATGTTTATGTTGATATTAAGTCAAATATCAAATTATTAAATGATCATTTCAAAGCACTCCACGGGAGCTTTAATAATGAAAAATGTGTTTACTCCAATACACTGGTATGACATGCCTCGTTTGTCACCAAAAAGAAAATATTTTTACTGTAAATAAAAGACTACCCACATGACATAAATACTATAGTAATTTATAGTAAACACTGTAGTAGTTTTGAACCATACTATAGTAAAATGTATTACAGTAAACATAATATTTACAAATCAGAGCATATTGTAGCATTAACTGTAGTGAACTGATAAACTATACTGTAGTATACTTTAGATTTTTTACTACAGTAATATGTAGTATACCCTATAGTATTGGGTCCTTTGTTTATATTACTGTAGTTGTTGTGTTCCCAAAGCAGCTGCAGTCACCACAACTGATTAATTCAACTACTTTACTTTAGTAGGGATCAAAGAGACTACAGTATTTACTATAAATTACTACAGCACTTCTTCATGCGGCTAGTAAGAGTGAAGAACATGTCAACGGTGTCGTCTCAGATGCACACACTGGTGAATGGTGCATGTGTGCGTCCATGTGAGCTAAACATTTGTGTTACTGAGTGTTATTTTCTTCCCAAATGTGCATATTCGGAAACATCTAGCACATGTGAAGAGGCCAGTGTGTGTACTCATGAATGTTATTACGTTAATTAAAGTGAATGTACGTGAAAGTAAATAGTTAAGTTAGATAATAAGTTAGATAATATGTTAACTAGTTGAGTTAGATAACATGCCTATCTATTTCAGAAAAATACACAAAATTAATAATGTTCATAATTAATTAACCACCAATAAAAAGTTATTGATTAAAGGGCTTACTGACACTTAATCAGTCATCAATTAATACATTAGTATGCCTGATTTGTATAGAAATGAATTGTATAATCATTAACAAATAGTCTGATGTGCTCATTAAAATGATTTGAGTCTCCTAGTTAGTGTTGATGTTACTATACTCCCGTTTAATGAACAGTGATCAATCAAAACAGCTACTAATATCCATTCCAGATGTCTCAAAAGTAAGTCAAACTCTGGTACACATTTATTACACCCTATTCCAAAGGTTACTATCGGTCACTAGCCGCCTATGACATGTAATAAAGCAGTAAAGTGGTGAAACACTGAATATCAGTAGAACAGAGCTTTAGTTCCAGCAGAACTGTAAATTCTGTCCTCATTCGCTGATTGTCAAGACTCAAAATATCCTCCTGTCCGCTGAATCGGGCTTGTGAAGGCATGAATGTGAACTATACAGTAATATGAACAACGAGCAGCATCTGTCACTGCTGGCTGAAGCAGATGAATCAACACTAGTGATGTAAAGACGATAAAATAATAATTAATGCACAGTCTTCAGTGACTGAATGAGAGAATTGACCGCAGATGTGGTGTTTGAGCTCTGACAGGATTTTGTGAATGGTGGCGAAAGCGAGAATTACACATCCAAACACCATTTCCACGACAAAACACGCCACATATTGCGATATTCGCACGAAATGTCGAAGCAAACGCGTATATATTTGGAAAAAGACCAAAAGAGACTCGTGATTCAGAGTTTTGGTCGTTCATTCATGAAACGCTCGTTTTCCTTATGAAAGACAACATGGCGGAGCCATTTTAGGAAATTAATTGAAAACATCTCGGCCGTCTCTCTTCCTCAGAATTCGCGGTTAAAATCACGGCGCGAAAATGACAGAACGAGTAGGAAGATGTCCCATCTGAGGGGAAATTAAGCAGAGAGGTGTCACAGGAGTGTGCGGTACTCCTCAGATTTTAAGTACGGTTTCCCTCGTGAACTTTTCCGCCGTGTATTTGAGTTTAAAAGCACTCCTCGTGTTTACCTTCCAGGTAGAAAGCTTTGCATCCGTCGTCCCGCAGCTTCTGCATGAGCAGGCCGAGCACCGAGCCCGCGGAGCCGCTCTCCGGCCAGGCCGCCGTCGCCTCGTCGTACAGCAGCACCGTGTCCGTCTTGCAGCGCTTGACGAACTTCTCCTTGTCCGCGTTGTTCGGGATGATGGAGCGGATGGGCAGGTTGCCCTTCTTCAGCCGCCGCAGCATGAGCCCCGGGATGGCCAGGTTGATGGCGGACTCGATGTGCGAGGACTCGAAGAGCTCGTGCGGGCGGCAGTCGAGCAGCAGCAGCGAGCCTCCGCCGGCCTGCAGATCCTCCTGCAGCCATTCCGCGCTTTTGCTCGACATCTTCACGCCGCTCCAGAGAGTGTTTTTCATGGGGGAGTCGGGCCGAGGCTGCCGGGGGAAACGGGCGATCAGGCGCTGAGCAGAACAAGCAAATCCTCCATGCGCGCTCGGAGGCTCAGCGCTCGGCGGCGCGTGTGGCCAGCTGTGGAGGCTCAGGAGCGGGCTGGAGGAGTCGCGGCGGTGGAGGAGCGTTGAGCGCTGGGCATGTCTCCCTCCGACCGTCCTTACGCTGCTCTTCTCCCGATGGCCGTTTGACAGGCGCTAATAAACGCGAGTGGGCGGAGCCTAAGCTGAAGCATTTAAAGGCGCAGCGACTCCTATTTCCCTTCAGTGAATAACCAAAGGAAAGAGTCGCTGGCTAAAATCTGGATTTTCTCAGAAAAACTCACTCTTAGGGATGAAAAAAGGGGTGTTTTCAACAATATGTGTGTTGTTGAGTATGTCAGAATGTCAAAATGAGTCTGTGAGGAATAAAAGAACATTCTGTTCAATGGCGTACTCTTAAAGGGACAGTTCACAGCAAAATAATAAATCACGTGTACCAACCATTAGCTGTGTTTCAATGCAAAGATGTGAATTAAGCCATGCTCACTGGAGTTTGAGCTTGCCAAATTCTGTCGTACAGCACTGCGAAACGGGACAGGATAACACAAGATGATTAGACGTTGATAAAGCGAGCAATTGCTCCATATTTAACATTTCTGTAGAGAGAGGTCATGTCTTGATCTCCTATAGACCCTTCTCTCACGACTGTTATGATGCATTTAACAGTTATCAATAAGAATTATATTTTAACCATGTTATATTTTCTCAAAAGCCTAAACAATACAGCAGTTGAGAGATGTCAGCTTCACATGTGGTGTAATTACATTTTCATTAATATTGCGAAGACATTTATTATGTATATGTAATACACACACATACATAGAAACAAAAATATACACAACAATTTTGTTACATATTGTATTAAAATTTGTATTATATACACATATATTTTATTCATTCATTCATTCATTTTCTTTTCGGCTTAGTCCCTTTCCAGCTGCAACCCATCACTGGGAAACACCCATACACACTCATTCACACACATACACTACGGACAATTTAGCTTACCCAATTCCCCTATAGCGCATGTGTTTGGACTGTGGGGGAAACCGGAGCACCCGGAGGAAACCCACGCCAACACGGGGAGAACATGCAAACTCCACACAGAAACGCCAACTGACCCAGCCGGGACTCGAACCAGCGACCTTCTTGCTGTGAGGCGAACGTGCTACCCACTGCGCCACCGTGCAGCCCCATATATTTTATATCTAAATATAAATAAACGTTTTCTCAAATATATACATGCATGTTTATATATATATATATATACAGTATATATAGATCATGGTGGTTGTAACTGTATATGGTACTGTGTATGACAATTGTATGTGACATTTAAAATTTTAATTAGTGTTGTCATCTGCTGAGAGTGTGGCCCTTTAACGCTGGCCCTTTAAGACCCACAGCTCTGCATCACAGCTGTATGTGTGTGTGTGTGTGTGTGTGATTGTGAATGGATCAACCTCAGTTTAATCGTTAACCTCATTAACTATTCGTCCTTTCATAAATGCGACTCTGAACATCTGATTCTCACGCCTGAACCCGTCTGGGGTTAAATATGAGCTGAAGGATTGAGAAATACCACAGTGTGTTCATTCACAACATCTGAGAGCTCCTCCATCATGAGAATGAAGCTCAGAAATGAGGAGATTCCCATCATGCACTTCACCAGAGCGAAGGAGTGTTTTGATTCCAGCACAGAGCATTCCAGCGCAGCTCCTCGTGTCTCCATCCTCTCATCTGAAAAACCTCTTCACACACAATCAAGAGCAGAAACAGCAGAGAAATGAGGAGCTGTGACTGTTAATATGACATTCAGACGAGAAAACACAAACACTGATGGATACCAACAGCAGACTAATATTGTGTGTGTGTGTGTGTTCAGAATATAGACAGAAAAACAGTGTAAAGTTTGGTGTGTGTG
>CAIGQV010019164.1:291700-309401 GCA_903798115.1 Danio jaintianensis
TTCTCCACTGTGGTGTTTGTTCTCCTCTAATAAATGAGCTGCGCCTCAGAAGACCAAGACCAAACGCAATGAACGCGGTGAATGCGGTGTCTTCTGGAGGCGTGAGACGGGAGCGCAGACAGATGCTCAAGACAGTTCTGGAGGGAAGAATAATAGAAGAAGAAGAATACTGAAGCACTGTGATGACGGACTGACGGACGGCTGAGGCCTGCAACAATCAGCACAACAACATTTCACATCTGCAACAATGGAGAGATGGAGACCAACATTACTGATGCAAAGACCCTCACACACACATTTATATCTGATCAGCATCTGAGAGAAACTACATCACTGAAGCGCAGATGGATGAAGCGCAGGCGCACACACACACACTACAGCACATCTTGGTGTTTCCATTAGGCTTTTTGTAAGCTCATATCCAAAATGTGCATTAACAAATGTGTATAGAAACACAGCTAGTGACTCTGACAACACTATCACATTTCACATCAATATCAATAAACTGAACACTGGAATTAAATCCTGTTGAGAAACGAGTGTTGTGTGAGTTTCTTTGCACACAGTATATGTAGTGCTCTTCATTGAAATGTGTTATTATCCCAGTAAAAGCATTAAGAGTCCAGCAGAAGGACAGACGCAGGCGTTGATGCATCGCTCTGGAGGCGTTTCCTACAGCGTGACATCATTACATGGACAAACACACACTTTCTGCAGCTGCTTTCAATAAATGAGGACGGTTTCGGCTCCAGAACGTACAGAATGTTTTCATAATGCACTAAACTGAATGTCAAAGCAAGCTAAATCTGATGCCTTCAAGAGGTCACGTCCATGCAAAAAAATAATCACAACGGCTGAAGGAATTCAACTCTTACAGGGAACTCAAATTAATAGATTAACACAAGTAAAATAAATAGAGAAAAACTCCTGCAATACACAAATACACTAAACTGTAAATGTATTATACACACAGACATCACCTTTATGGAAAGGACACTACACACTGCATAAATACAGGTGGTTTAAATACTGTTGTACTGTAGTTTCTGTCTCTTTTTATCCATTATTGTTATTGCAATAATATATATATTACATACCTATACAAAACTCCTTCACGTCTCAGATTGTGACTGATGTAATAACTATAATTAACTTAAAATAACTAATAAATAAATGAATAAATAACTATAATTATTGTGAAAAATATGAATAAACTCGAATTGAGCTGAAAAATAAGTGTAATAAAAAACACTTGTGATTTATTGTTTGCGAATAATATCTATTTAATAAGAAAAGTAGTACAAAACTAGTCAGTCATGGAGAATAATGAAGCTGATCCATAATAACGTTAATATTGGCAAACATAGTGGATGTAATAACAATAATAGTATTAATAATAATAATAATAATAATAAGTTAGCTAAAGTTTCAGAGGAGTCGTTTTCTAAGCGAATGGAAGAGGAAGCAGAATACAGAGAGAGAAAGACGCCACATTTATAAGAGACAGAGCGTTTGTAGCGTGGGAGGCAGCCATCATCTGTCGTCACAGGAATGCATGAATGGCATCTATTTTGGCCGCCGCAAACAGATGTGCCGTTCTCTGCTAGACAAACCCTCTGATTATGCGGGAGGAATACGAGCACTGTGTTCATGAGGCAGAAGCGAACACCACATCCTCTATGTGTGTGTGGCGGAAGCAGAGACCGAGTGTGTGTGTGTGTGTGCCAGGGTCAGCATGGCGGAGAGAAACACACTGCGCGTAATGTAAAGTGGGGGCTCGTCCGGGACGACTCCATTCACTAGTCCTCAAAACAAGCAGACATCACTCCAGAGGACACTGCTGTCCTCACAGGACGTTTCAGAGGATGCTCTGCACTGTCGCTTGAGGCTTGATCTTTTAGATGATGGCTTATGTCAACAAGTGGTGATTCACACTCGTTTAAATAGTTCAGTTTTAATGTTTTATTATTTTATATTCTTCAGCAAACAAAACTACAAACGTTTCAGCTCAACGCCTTCCTCAGTGTGCGAGGGTCACAAACGGTTTTTAAATGATTCAGTAACGCTTTACTTGAAGATTTTTACATCTCATTTAAATACACTATGAACAGCAGCTACACTAATTATTCTCTTTATTCTCTATTTCCACCTGGGGATATTCATCCCGAGGTCCCTAGAGACTATGCAGCGCCATTGATGCGATCCAAGACCTGTGAAGAGATGATCCCAAGGTATCCATAATCCTGGACCAGGTCGTATCCCGAGCTGATGCTGTGGTGGTCATGGAGAAATTGAGTGCATGAGACTGATTCCTGAATGACCACCATGACAAACGAGTCCCCACATTGATCCTGCGGGCCAACCTGACCGCCCGCCGGTGCCCTACTCACACCTTCTTCTTCTATACTCCCTGAAATTCAATGTCTGGAATAAACCATTTAAAATTCCATGATATTCCAGAAACTCAATGGGATATGTAAATGAATATGTAAATGCAAATTAGGTTTAAATAATTCACCCAACTTACGATTTGATGCGATTCACCATACAATTTTCCACACGTTTTGTTAAACAATGAATTGAAATGAGCAATTATTTCTCAAATGCTGGACATTTTTTGACATATATTTTGTCAAATGTGACTGTGTCCTAATTTTGCACGTTCACTAGTTCACGATTTTGTAAGTTTAAGCGAAAGTCCTGCTGGTGTGCACGAGGCTTTACTCAAATAATACCAATCTCCAGAACACTGGCATTACTGTGCCATCACCTGTCCTCTGGGAATAAGCATCAGGAATGATCACCATCTCTAGGTCACAAGCAGAATGAATGAAGCCTAGTAGGGTTTAGGTCAGGACTCTGTTCGGCCCATTTAATCTCTTACACACCGACTTCACCAAACCACTTCTACTATGTTTATATGCTGTTCTACTGTATTCTTTTATTTGTTTTACATCCATTGTTGTTATTGCAATAAAAAACAATTTAAAGGGCACCTATTTGACCCCTTTTCAAGATTTATTATAAGTCTTTGGTGTCTCCAGAATGTGTCTGTAAAGTTTCAGCTCAAAAAACCCATCAGATTATTTATTAGACCTTTCAGAATATTGGATTATCTCCTCTGAACAACCATGTAGCTGTTTTTGTTGCCTGTGCCTTTAATGCTGGTCCTCCCTGCCCACCGTTCCCACGTGCATGTCAGAGTGTGCCTCAATCTCCGCCTCGGCTGCGTCAGATAAACAGCACAGTGACAGACATGAAGGAAGCAGATCTCACGTAACGTTTGTGAGAAATACTACAGGAAGAACTTTCCCAATGATTATTTGATCTATTTGTTGTGGAGTTGCAACGATGAGTCACACACAATGTCGTTACAAGTTCATGCACACACACACACACACACACACACACACACACACACACACACACACAGCGCGTGCGTTTACCTTTGCACTGTTTTTGCACGGCAAATGTGACAGGATACAGGTTAATATCCACTGCTGTATGGATATCCGTTATATGTACAAAATAAACCTGATTTAACGTCCACAACCCGGATCGAATCGTCTTCTTTTATAATAATTATGATTGTTATTATTGTCTGGTCTAGTGTTTTGAGCAGGTAGTGTTCTTCTTGGACCCAGATCTGTGCCTCAGACTGCAGATGGAGAGGAATTACTCATCAGATTACTCCAGAAAACCCTCCACACTGATCTCAGGCCTGTGTCTGCACGGATGAGGACACGATTTGAGCCGCGGTGTGTTGACAGGGCTTCCCGAGGCAGATGGGAAGCGAGGAATGTTTTGACCAACAGCATCACGACTGCAGACACATTTACATTTAACAACAACATCATCTGCTGAGGCTCCATCAGGCCTGAACACGGACCGCAGCACTCAGAGGAGGATTACAGTACGATACGGACAGATCATGATACATTCTGGTAGTCCTTAAAGACCTAGACACCCATCTGCGGCTAAATATCAATGTTATTCTTAAATATTCAACCCTTGTGTGCGGTTGGATCGTTTTCATCCACTTGAGTCTTAATTTGGTCACAACTTGCTCTGTGTTTCAGCAAATGGAATGATTTTTATTTTGGGAAAATGCTTTGGGATTGTATCTCTTTGTCCCTCTTCCCAACAGGGAAAACCAACAGCAGTCAAGAATGCATGATTATATGCGGTCATGGCTCTGTAATCAATAAATGTGATTATAATGGAGGTCAATGGGGCAAAAACAGCACCAACATAACCAAAGGGGAGTCAATCTGAACAGCACACAAGGGTTAATAACTTCTGATCCACTGATCTGATCTGATCTGTACAATTCAAAGAGTGGCATAAAGCCCATTTGGACCTTCAGAGGCTCCGTAGTGAGTGTGATTATGTTATCACTGTTAACACTGATGTGTCATAAGAAATTGACAGTGTCACTGAACAAATCAGACATGCTTGTTGATGCACTGATCTTCAGTTAGAGTAGTTGATCAGTTTTGTCTTTGCTACTGACTAATCTAATGTATCTGCACACATATTACTGTAAAGCCTCCTGTAGAGAATATTACTGTAATAGAAAGATCTGTGAGGGGTCAACACTGTACATCCCAGTGTGCGCTGCTGGTTTAACGGTGTGTAAGCTGCATTAAATCAAGCACACACTGCTGAGAAAAGACCAAAGCTCCACAATCTCTGCACAAAACAAAAGAGCGGCTGCCGAAACTAAAGAGAGACTGTGAAGAGCGGAGAGTGAAGGAAAGGTGAATCAGTCAAGCACATCAAGAGCTCTGGAGAACACAGCAGAGCCCACACACTGCAGATCAACACACACACACACACACACACACACACACACACACACACACACACACCGCAGATGAAGACCTGCAGGCGAGTACTGAAAACACAAGGCATCTTTGGGAAATCTGGTGAGGCAGGTGAAGATGCATCCACATTTAAAGGCACAGTTCACCCAGAAATGAACATTCACTCACGGTTTACTCTCCCTCAGGTGGTTCCAAACCTTTATGAGTTTCTTGTTGAACACACAAGAAGAAATCTGTAACCACTGACTTCCAGGAAGAATAAACACTATGGGAGTCAATGGTTACCGGTTTCCAGCATTCTTCAATATAACTTCTCGTGTGTTCAAACAGAATGAAGAAACTTTAGAACAAGTAAAGGGGTGGCATGGTGGTTCAGTGGTTAGCACTGTCGCCTCACAGCAAGAAGGTCGCTCGTTCGAGCCTCGGCTGGGTCAGTTGGTGTTTCTGTGTGGAGTTTGCATGTTCTCCCCGTGTTGGCGTGGGTTTCCTCCAAGTGCTCCGGTTTCCCCCACAGTCCAAACACATGCGCTATAGGTGAATTGATTAACTAAATTGGCCGTAGTGTATGAGTGTGTGTGTGAGAATGAGTGTGTATGGGTGTTTCCCAGTACTGGGTTGCGGCTGGAAGGGCATCCACTGTGTAAAACATATGCTGGAATAGTTGGCGGTTCATTCCGCTGTGGCGACCCCTGATTAATAAAGGGACTAAGCCGAAAAGAAAATGAATGAAATGTTTGCAGTGTGTTTGGAAGACTCTGTAATCCAGGCTTTGCTTGAGTTTTTGTTGCACTTATGTAGTTTTTACCAGTAGGTGTGACTAGCATGTGTAGTTTCCAATGCTGAAGTGTTTTGTGAAGCGATTGGCTTGAAAAGCTCCATTTCTCCCACCATCACTCCTTAAATGCACTCAATTTTCTTAGATTTTTGCTGCTTGTTCAAACTACTTCTTTACAATGAGCTGAAACAACACAATTCTTGAGGTGTTTTTTGGGACAACTTTATTGTTTTATGTTCAATCCAGTTAAATTTGTAAAAACTAATAAGTTAACTTAATTCCTTCAAGTTGTCCCAACACAAGTTGATTGTGTGGAACCGAGAATGTCTTGCAGTGTGGAAGCAGCAGTAAAAACCACCACAAGAGTGATTTCATCCAGGAATAAATGAATAACTGCGCACGTGTGATCTGGTGTGGAGTGGCCAAGCACACGGCATTCAAGAGCACTTTAAACCGCCGGATGATCAATTTAAAACAAATGACAAAACCAGCATCAGAAGCACAAACCCTAACAAGGACATGGTTTAAGTACATGTGAAGCGCTGGATTGTAATTTGGTCTCAGCAGCGTTTCTAAGAATGCCCAGATTGAAGCCTTGGCCTGTTTTTATAGAGTCTGAATCAAATCCCCAGCATGCTAATTATGGCTGTGGAGTTATTTCTGCGTGTGTCTCTGCTAGAAGGACGCTCTGGTCGAAGAGCGCTGGAGAATGTGGGCGAGACGGGCTGATGTTCAGTAAACATGTTCCTGATCCTCCCTCAGAGACCCGCGGGCGCAGATCCATCACCGTTTCACATTTCCTTCCTCTGCAAGTGTGCTTTTCAGATCGATAGCAGCCCGGCGGAAAACACAGGACAGCAGAATACTGAGCGCTGAAGGTCACTGGAGATACCGCAGGCACAATCATCATAATACAGATGTTTACAGGAGACGAGCTCACTATGAGCTGATGATGTGCTCTGTGTGTGTGTGTGTGTGTGTGTGTGTGTGTGTGTGCTGAAGAGAACGAGCATCAGCGGAGGGATCAATGATTGTATGAGTATTTTGGGGACAAACGATGATCCTTATGTATTAAAGGAGCTATTCTGCCCAGGTAAAATTAATTTCTGATGCCTCTAGAGTGTGTGTGTTTGAGTTTGAGCTGAGAATAGCACACAGATAATGTTCTCCACCTCTCTGAAACTGACCCTTTCAGGCTTTGATCCTGATTGTGGTGTTTTGGTGACTGTCGCTTTAAATGCAAATGAGATTGTGCTCTTTTCAGAAGAGGGCGGAGCTACAGACACCTGTGCGTCAGCATAGCGACAGATGTAAAACAGCACTGTGTGTGTTGTCAGTGCTGGTCAGGTGTGCATGTTGTCGTTGGTCAGTGTGTGCTTCATGCTTCTGTCAGTCTATGGAGACTCCTGTCGCTGTTCATCTAAAACTCCACATCTATAATCCTCTTAGTCTATGCTGACATTATCTTCAGCAGCTCAAACACTCTAATGGCTAATGGACAGACGGCTGCTTCTCACTCAGGGCTGATGTTTATGCTAATGAGGGAGACTAGTGGGCGGGGCTTTCCCCCTCTGATGACACGTACAAAGGGAGAATGTCAATCAAAGTGTTTCTGTAGCGAAGGGGAGGATCTACCGAATAAAGGGGAGGGGCTGCTGATAAAGAGGAGGAGCTTCTGGTGAAGGGGAGGAGATGCTGATGAAGGAAGAAGCTGTTTATCAAAGAGAGGAGCTGGTGAGGGGAGGAGCTGATGATGAAAGGGGAGGAGCTATTAAATGCTAAAGTTACTGTATTTATTCTGGATTGTGCAAGTGGAATTTTCTACAGAAACAATTAAAACACCTCCTGGTGGTGAATAAAGCAATGTACTAATGAAGTAATGTAATTATGACAGGTGCTATTTTGCAGTAATTTATTTCACTAATTTGGCAAACATTAAATGTCGACTGGGAAATGGTTTGAAGTTCTGATCCACAGAGGGAAACAGCGAGTGCCATTGTCAAGTTCTCTGTTAAACAGCATTATAGATGCATTAAAGGGACAGTTCACCCCAAAAAAAGTAATTCTGTCATCATCCGCCACTTGATCCAGAGCTGTTTTTCTCTCTTCTGTTGAACACAAATGAAGATATTCTGAAGAATGCTGGAAAAAACAGTGCTTTATTTATTTTGAAAGAATTTTCCAGAAGTCTTCAGAATATCTTCATTTGTGTTCAACAGAGAGAATTCATAAAAGTTTAGAAGCACTGAAGTGTGATTATATGGTGAGTAAATGTTCATTTTAGAGTGAACGGTCCCTTTAAATCCTCTTCAGGTTTGATTTCTCAGACGTCCACACACACTCCAGCTGTGCACACACACACACACACACACACAGTGACAGTAATGATGTCTGAGCTCAGTGTAAAAGCATTAGAAGGCCTCTGAATGTCAGATCTGTAATCTGCGTGTCTATCTGCACATTCCCCTCAGTCTCAGTCTCAGGTTCAGATGTGAATTATTCATCGGGTTTCTGAATCCTGGCTTTCCTCTAATGTGTGCTCGCAGATGTGCTGCGTTATAACCTGATCTTCATCTGTTCAGCTTTAACACCACGCTCAGATCACAGCACATCTGCATTGGCTGGAAACACGGCAGGCTGGACTGCGTTTAAGAATCTTTAATAATGTTGAACATTCATTCATTCATTTTCTTTTCAGCTTAGTCCCTTTATTCATCAGGGGTCGCCACAGCGGAATGAACCGCCAACTTATCCAGCATATGTTTTACACAGTGGATGCCCTTCCAGCTGCAACCCATCACTGGTAAAAACCCATACACACTCATTCACAGACACACACACACACATACACTACGGCCAATTTAGCTTACACAATTCCCCTATAGCGCATGTGTTTGGACTGTGGGGGAAACCGGAGCACCCGGAGGAAACCCACGCCAACACGGGGAGAACATGCAAACTCCACACAGAAACACCAACTGAGCCAGCCGAGGCTCGAACCAGCGACCTTCTTGCTGTGAGGCGACAGTGCTAACCACTGAACCACCACGGTGTCCTGGGAATGATCATTACATGTATATTAAATGTATTAATTGTGCACATATGTGACTCTGCACCACATATTATGTCTCATGTTACATGCGTAAATTTTTGACAAGAGAGAAAAAAACACACTGCATGGGTCCAAGTTACAGACTTTTATTCTATGCCCAAAATCTTTAGAAATGAAGTAAAGATCACGCTCCATTAAGGTAATAAGGTACTACAGTAAATATATCAATTTATTTTTTGATTAGTTATGAGCACTGAATCGTGCATTAAACCTGCTGTGTGAGTTAAGTGAGTTAAATTGACTTTAAAAGAACAAACTCCCTCTTTAAATAGTAAAGTCACCTAATGGCCTCTTGCAATGCCTTTTTTGTGGTCCTGGATCACAAACATGTTCAAAACCAGTTATCATAAGATTTATTTCTTTATTTAATCGGTTTTATTTACATTTAATACATTTTTTTATTAATTATGTATTTATTTTATTTATTTATTTATAATTTAATTTATGTGTGGATGTGATGTGAGGATGCATTAAATTGAACAAAGCAGACAGTTAAGGCATTTATTCCGTTAGTATTCCACATAAAGCTAATTTCTTTATAAAACTTTGTTCATCTGTTAACAAGACTCCAGTGACAAGCAATGTGTCTAACTGCACCAAACGTGACGCGACACAACAGACACATTTAAACCCCAGCCTCTGCACTCCCAATAAAATGGCAAAGGCTTTTAATCTAATGAACACATATTAAAGCTCTTGAACATCATTAATAGGCTACTGGGTGACTGAGGCTGTTGGTTTGCACTGAGTCTCAGTTCTGACTTTCATTCTCAAAGCGTCTGCTAGTTATTTTACTTTCAAGATCTGAGGTCAGCTATCTGCTGCTGCTGTCAGGCAATACATGTGACGTAAAATGGTGTTCAAACTCACATTGGGAGCATTTAACACGGAATAAAGCACATAATCAGCACCTGAGGTGATCATTGGTCACAGTAGTTTATGCTGTGGTTTCTAAAACAGAAATTTTGTGCATCGCGGATGGTAAGGACAAAATTCCTTCTAACATGGAAAGATAGCCTTCTATTGCGTGTCACGGCGCCGTGTGTAGTTAGGACACAGTGTAACTGTAATTTATGTATATTTGTATCGCCGGTTCTGGCTGTACCTGTGTGAGTACGTCCAGCTGGCCGATGATGTGCTGCAGTGTGCTGGTCAGAGCCGCAGGAACGCCGTCCACATCCGTCTGCTGCTGCGGAGGGGTCGGTTCACGCACAGATCTCTCAGCAGTCTCTGCTTTCTGTCCCGATCGGCTCTCGGGGTCACCAGCGGCTCCTGACGCCTGCAGGAGTGTGCAGAAACACCATCACAGAAAGGCACTGAAGTTACAACTCTGGATGCACTTGATGGAAAACCCAAACTGCTTTCCCATAATTATTTATTATTTTATTAAAGTAATTCCGCAAGCCTTTTCAAATTTAACTCAACTGATACTAATAAAAAATAACAAAGAAAATAACCACAGTTTAAGGGCAGCACGGTGGCACAGTGGGTAGCACAATCGCCTCACAGCAAGAAGGTCGCTGGTTTGAGCCTCGGCTGGGTCAGTTGGTGTTTTTTTTGTGGAGTTTGCATGTTCTCCCCGTGTTGGCGTGGGTTTCCTCCGGGTGCTCCGGTTTCCCCCACAGTCCAAACACATGCGCTATAGGGGAA
This sequence comes from Danio jaintianensis, assembly GCA_903798115.1. NCBI lineage: Eukaryota > Metazoa > Chordata > Actinopteri > Cypriniformes > Danionidae > Danio > Danio jaintianensis. The sequence continues at coordinate 302,064 of CAIGQV010019164.1, forward strand.
TTGGGTAAGCTAAATTGTCTGTAGTGTATGAGTGTGAATGAGTGTGTATGGATGTTTCCCAGTGATGGGTTGCAGCTGGAAGGGCATCCACTGTGTAAAACATATGCTGGATAAGTTGGCGGTTCATTCCGCTGTGGCGACCCCTGATGAATAAAGGGACTAAGCTGAAAGAAAATGAATGAATGAATGAATAAATAACCACAGTTTATTGATAGTAACATTTTATTGACAGTGAACGAATCGTCTTTATTTTACCATGACAACACAATACTGCTACTGCTAGTAGCAGGAACAAGTTTAGTGTACTATATAGAAATGTCCTGTCGACGCACTAACTTAACTTAGCATAACTTGCTTTTCCGGTGATCATGTGTGGTTCGATAAATATACGTGTACATGAGCCAGATATACACAGAGTGGAATATTGAGCTTTTTTTTTACTTTTACATTTTAGTTTTATTTATTTTCAACTCACAAACAAACTGCACTTGTGCTTCACAAGCCATTGAAATGAATGGGTTTCATAGCGCAGCGCTTTCCGCATCCAGTGTGAAAGCCGCTTCAGAGGGCGCACTATAGGGAGAGCCAAACCAGCGGAATGAACAGCTTCTTTCACAAAATTAAACAGCTCGTCTCATTAAAGACGGAACTTCATGTGAGCTGTTTGATTGATATGTACGTGGGCGGTCCTTCACATCAGTGTTGACAGCAGAATCACTGATGCAGTCGAGCAGCCGTTGCTGATAATAGTTTGAGGATCACGCAAGCATGCTGTAATAGTTTAATTAAAGCGCTGTGGGAAGGTAAAGGTCAGCGCTGTAACTCTCTCAGGTTGCCTGGTGACAGTATTATGGACAGCAGAGAGAATAACTGGACGAATAGAGGATGCAGAAAACCAGCAATAAAACACATCACAGCAATAAAAGCCCCATATCAAACCCCAGATGAGCGTGATTAAAGAAACACGTCAGCACCTCCAGCGGAGTGTGTGTTACGCTCACGTTCATTGTGTGTTATATATTATAATAATCCACACGAAACAGGCACAATGTAAACATACACCAGACTCCTGGAGTAATTACTGCTGAAGGAAACCGTCAGGCTGTTCATTACTGGAACTGAAAGAGCAGAGAACTCCAGAAGCACTTTAAACCAGAAGAGCAGATGTAAATGACGGACACTGACAGATATCAAACAGTGATCAGCAATGCTTTCAGAACATCAAACTGGGCCTGTGTTTGGCACAGATATGCTGCTCATACACTAACATCAGGCATTCGGTTGCTTCAGACAATGCAGTAAAACGCCTGCTGAACATCTGGCAAACAGGTGCCAATGAAGAGTTTCTTCCTGGTCCAGCGAGGTAAATATTTACCTGAGTGACCCTGGTGATTTGAGGGCAAACGGGGAGTCTGTTCAACAAAGACCAGTGCTGAACGCCAGCAGGTCTGAGTATGATAAATATAGAGCTCTGAAAACCGCAGCACATTTACTGTAGATACAGCAGGAGAGTCTGTCTCACACACACACCACTGACCACAACACACTCTAAAGGCCTCGCTATACTTCAAATGAGGCCATGTCCACATGTACACTGGTATTTTTGTAAATCGTTTTCCCGCACACCATGAAAATGCATGTTAAGGGCACTCCGAACCAGCAGGGGGCGATTTTGCACTATATGGTGATATATATTGTTATCATGAGATGTTTGTCGTATCGCACTGTTTATTTTTAGTTCACGCTGTTGTTTCTGCATTACCCCGTGTAGCCCGCAGGTGTCCCCAGTGTGCGGTTTCTAGTTCATCTGACCAGTGAATCCAGCTCTTGTAATCTAATCAAACAGTGACTCTAGCAATAGCAGTGAGTATAATGACATAAAAACAACCCTAATTATTGCACATCCACCTGTCAGATGTATGGATTTTCCTGGTTCTCCAGTGATGCTGTAACACAAGGACGACACAGGGTGTGTTTCTGCGCAGCCAGATCAAATATTGACCTCCAGTGGAGTACAGCCTTATATAAAGCACGTGCAGCCGCTCGGCACACTGCGCCGCTATATTTAACCACCATGAGCTGCTCTGAAAACAGTTCATATGGACGGCAGTCAGTCAGGCAGGAGTTTGATGACCCTGAAACTAGGTCAGAGTATTGATGTGAAGCTTTTAGATGTTTTTTGTTCATTAAGATAATTACATGGGGCGACACGGTGGCGCAGTGGTTAGCACTGTCGCCTCACAGCAAGAAGGTCGCTGGTTCGAGCCTCGGCTGGCTCAGTTGGCGTTTCTGTGTGGAGTTTGCATGTTCTCCCCGTGTTGGCGTGGGTTTCCTCCGGGTGCATCTGACAACCATCAGGAAAAAAAAACACCTATCCATTGTTTTGAATTTGTACCGCAGTGATCATGCATACTGCTCCTCTATGAATCTACTCATATTTATAAGACGAATCTGGACCGTTCTTCTTTTTACTGCAATAAAACAAACCACACCCACCCATGAGCTCATCAAGCCCCGCCCACATCTGTGCTGAATCCAGAGGTGGAGATGTGCATGTGCATTAATGTAGGTCATCAATAATTAATGAATGGAGTTTTATTCATTGAAACTACGTCACACACAGCTGGGTGTGCAGAGACGCAGATCTGGGCTGTGGAAGATCAGCGGAATATGAAGGAAGAGCAGATGAAAAACACAGAAGAGAGAGAGAGAGAGAGAGAGAGAGAGAGAGAGAGAGAGAAAGAAAGAGTGTGTGAGAGAGAAGAAAGAGCTTCTGCTGAGCCAACAGCCTCCTAAAGCAGGATTAACTCTTGTTGAGTGCTGGACTTATTCACAGCTCAGCAGTAAAACAGCTGCTCAAACACACACACACACACACACACGCACGCACACACGCAGACTTTAACACACTCTCCATGAATCACCTGGACTGGAAAAACCAACAGTGGAAAATTTCCTGAGGCCCAGAGAAACTCTGAACTGCAGCGATCTGACAGATCCATCAGCACACACTTCCTCCATACAGCCATTCATCAGGAGCAAGAACACACACACACACACACACACACACACACACACACACATATAAGCGCACACAGACAGACACACACACTCGTACACGCGCGCACACACACACAAACCCATGTGCCTGCACAAACACACAAACACATGCACGCACACACTCACGCACACAAACACATACACACACACACACACACGCATACGTGCATGCACACACATTTGCGCACACACACACGTACACAGCAAAAATGCATGCACGCACACATTCATGCACACACAAACGCGCATGCACACAAACCACACACAAAGACATGCATGGACACGCACGCACGCACACACGCACGCACGCACACACGTGGACCGCAGGCATGCACAACAATTTAAAAAATGTATAATAAATAAATAATTAATAAAAATACTAATAAATGAAAATATAAATAAATAAAACTGCATTTGATTAAGAAACAAATCAGCAAGAGTGGGCAATAACCGACTGCAGCTGCAAACTGACCAGACTTTACACAGCATTAAAGAGTCTGAATGAGCTCTCACACACACACACACACACACACACACTGATCCAGAGGCAGCTAACAGACACGCTCTAATGAGTTCATCGTTTCTGAGAGGCAGACAACGGGAGAATATTAGTGCATTGAGCATTTCCAGGAAACACGGCAGAACCTGAAGACTTGAGTCCAGTTTCCAGGATCCACTAATTACCTCTGATGAGCATAATGAGTCCGTCAGGCCATTAAGCACGGCTGCGGAAAGCACTTCTGTCAATTACATGTGTTTGAGTTTGACATTTACAGCACAGGCAGACTGATGCTGTCACAGAGATCTCACAACTCAAACACAGCTCAAACAGCGGACACCAGCGGCAGGAGTTAAAGGGCAGCTATTATGCAGAAATGAATGAATACACACATCTCGTCCGATCGTGCTTGTATTTCTCTCTTAGTGTTATTGGTCCTCAGTGCTGCATTTGATACAATCGATCATAATATGTTATGTTAGTTCAATTCAATTCAATTCATCTTTATTTCTATAGCGCTTTTACAATGTAGATTGTGTCAAAGCAGCTTCACATAGAAGATTATAGTGAATTGGAATGGTGTCCGTTCAGTTTGTAGAGTTTAAGTTCAGTTCAGTTCAGTGTGGTTTAATTTTCACTGCTGAGAGTCCAAACACTGAAGAGCAAATCCATCGATGCGCAGCTCCACAGGTCCCGAACCATGCAAGCCAGTGGCGACAGTGGAGGAACAAACTTCACCAATTTGCGAAAGTGAAGGAAAAAAAACCTGGAGAGAAACCAGGCTCAGTTGGGCACGACCATTTCTCCTAAGGCCAAACGTCTTGTGCAGAGCTGCAGTCTAGGCGCCGGAGGCTGGAGAACGCTGGACGTCAGTGAAGACTCGTCTGTCACTGGGGTCTTACAGGAATCAGTCTCATGCTCTCCACTCCTCCATGACCACCACAGCAGCTCCTCAGGATACGGCCTGGTCTGGGATTATGGAAAGACTAATTATGGTTAGTCTGTTTTTATTATTATTCCCGAGGTTTCCATAATCCTGGACCAGGCCGTATCCTGAGCAGCTGCTGTGGTGGTCATGGAGGAGTGGAGAGCATGAGACTGATTCCTGTAAGACCCCAGTGACAGACGAGTCTTCGCATTATCCTGAAGGGCCAGCCTGAACACCTGTCGGTGACCTCTCCCACCTGCAGCTTCTCCACGATGGACGTCCAGCGTTCTCCAGCACCTAGACTGCAGCTCTGCACAAGACGTTTGGCCATAGGAGAAATGGTCGTGCCCAACTGAGCCTGGTTTCTCTCCAGGTTTTTTTTCCTCCACTTTCGCCACTGACTTGCATGGTTCGGGACCTGTGGAGCTGTGCATCGATGGATTTGCTCTTCAGTGTTTGGACTCTCAGCAGTGAAGATTAAACCACACTAAACTTAAACTCTGAAATCTGGACTGACACTGTTTCAATCCACTATAATCTTCTGTGTTCAGCTGCTTTGACACAATCTACACTGTAAAAGCGCTAGAGAAATAAAGATGAATTGAATTGAATGAATGAATAAATGAAGACATGAAGGGATGGATGAAAGAATGAATGAATAAACGGATGAATGAATAAATGAATGAACAAATTAATGAATGAAGAGATGAATGAACGAGTGAATGGGATGGATGAATGAATGAATGAATGCACAGATGAATGAATGAATAAAAATATGGACGAATGAACAAATTGAATGAAGAGATGAATGAATGAAGGGATGAAGAATAAATGAATGAATGAATGAATGAATAAATAAATTAATGAATAAAAATATGGACAAATGAACAAATTGAATGAAGAGATGAATAAATGAATGAATGAATGAATGAATGAATGAATGAGGGTATGAATGAACAAATAAATGAATGAATAAATGGATGATTGAATAAAGGGATGAATGGATGAATTAATTAATGGATAAATGAATGAATGAATGAAGCGATGAATGAATGAGGATTTTATAGGGCCATTGCAGGAGGTTTTACAATCTAAATGAAACCTCACTCGTACTCCTCTCACAGCACGACTAAGAGGAGGAGCAGAAGCGAACCGGAGATTTTCCTGCAAACTCCAGCAGAGCGTTTCCTTCTACAGCTTCACTCAAACCCCTGGCCATCGATCTGTGTGGAAGAGTCAGGTGGGCTGGAGACACACACACCCACACACATCCACACGCACACACACACCCACACACATCCACACGCACACAGTGCTTCTTATTTAACCGTCCATTTACCAGCCGCATGAAGAGCTGCTAAATATAGTCCATCAGTGAAGGTCAGAGAATCTACAGCTCAGAAGGAGAGAAGACAACACACACAAACACACACACACACACACACAGCTGCAGTGATAAACCAGATCAATAAACCATTGAGGCCGCTCTAAAACGGTTTAAAAACTACTGTGAGCGCACTCAGTGTGCACGTTCAGGAAATCACAGATCTCCTTCTTGCTGTGTAAATAAAGGAGTCCCACAGGGTCGGTTTGAGCTCCTCTTTTCTTTTCCATTTTTATTAATGATTATTAACGACCGCCGAGATACATCTGTATGACAGAAGGTTCCCATAACCCTGAGACAGTTCCTGTGAGTCACGAGAGATGATTCAGTGAGCTGTCTGATTCATCATCATGACTCCTGCGTTCAGTTCAGTGTGTGTGTGTGTGTGTGTGTGTACCTGTGCGGAAGGTTTTCTGTGAACACTGTCTCTCTTCTGCTGCAGCACTCGACTGTAATCCACTGAGTCAAAGTTGGTCCTCCACACCATCACCTGCAGCATGATGTACATGGTGAACACACACACACACATACACACAAATAGACAGATACACTCTCTCTCACGCACACACTCATTCAGTGCAGATAGACACAGACGCACACACACAAGCTCACACACACACAGTGAGGACACAGACAGAAACAGACCTGTTGATCTGAGCCAGCGGAGGCAAACTGATCTCCAGAGCGGGAAAAGGACACACAACTGGCAGAACCCTATAGACACACACACATACACACAATCATCATCATCATCATCATCATCACCAACACTACTAAAGTCATCATTACTATGGGCGCTGCTTTAATGCTTCTCCTGTGCAGTTTGAACATTCTTCTGACAGACAGCTGCACAAAACACCAAAACAAACCTGGAGGAGCCTGAGCCGGTCTGGAGGAGGAAAATTACAGCATCACGAAACCACACTGGAGGATAAATATAGACTGAACACACACCACACACACACTCTGACAAAACCAACACACACACACACACACACACACACACACACAGACACATAGAATGAACAATACACATGCACACACACACAAAACTCCCAAACACACACTCACACACACACATAAGCTGAATGAACAGTCCAAACACACACTTACATCATGCTCACACACACTCTTGCACTCCACTGACACACACATTGAATGAACAATACAGATGCACACACACACAAAATAAGAGTATTTAGATGTTCTACAGAAGAAATGTGAGATATTCTTAATATTCTTGTCAGGAATGACTCTTAGTAAACTCATGAAGACGTTATCTTAAGAAACGGCAGAAAAAGACGATCCTTCATGACTTCAGGCCCCAGATCAGAACATCTGTGTAGTAAACCTGTGCAGTTTATGCTGTAGAACAAAACATTCATCACATAATGTTCTAATCTCCCCCTCACCGCCAGCTCCTCCCCCTCACCGACAGCTCCTCCCCCTCACCGACAGCTCCTCCCC
>CAIGQV010019164.1:391563-459523 GCA_903798115.1 Danio jaintianensis
CTAATAAGTGGGCGTGGTCCATTGTGGAATTGTGAAGTGGGTGTGTTCAGCTAATAAATGGGCGTGGTAAAATACAACCACACAGAGTCTCAACCTGAAGCATCTTTCACAGCTATATAGATATATTGAATAATTCAAATTAAGTGATTCTTTTAGGATAAACACATGCATTCTCATGAATAATTATGAGAGACTGATCAATCAGAAAAATACTGAGCTCTTTGCAACATCACTGTGGCATCGACATTGCAGTTTTTAAACCTGCAAAATTGAAATATTAACTTGTTTTCTTCTAAAATGAAATCAGTGTAAGCTGCTGTTGTCTTCGTCTGTGACGTGCCACACAAACATGAAAATGTAGGTTTCATTACCTTTAATATAAGTGAAGTTAAACTGTTATTGACATTCTAGGAAATCAGCAAAGTGTGTATTAATCAGGTAAATCTTCAGTAGATCTCCTATACAAAAGCATGTGTTGACTGAGTATTTGTGAAGGCATGAATGGGGTGCAGATTCGACCTGCTGGTGACTCTTCAAACAGATCCGTCTGTCTGAGCCAATAAAACATCAAACTTCAGACAGACTCAGGCTTCGCTTTGATAAGTGCTTTAAAGAGGGCCGGGTTGGAAGAATATATTTTGGCAGAGCAGGGTGTGTTTCTTTCCCAAACCACAGTCAACTGCTAACCAAATATAGTGACAGCTTCCGGCATTATCAGTCTGGTGTTTCCCCAAACCAGAGATCCAGCAAACGTGTGTGTGGTCGATTACAATACAGTACATTATATGACATGTGGATTTAAATGGATCATTCTGTCGTGGAGGATTTTAAAACACTGATTTTAAGACTGATCACCTCCTTAAATCTAAGCATCAGGGTCTGGAGAAAAGATTAAGAAATAAATAAGAGATGAAGTCTGAGAAGTTCTTCTAATTCTTGACAGAATCTTAAGTGGTTGTCAAATTTGTTCTTTGCGGTGAAGTGGGTGTGTCCAGCTAAGAAGTGGGTGTGGTAAAAGGCTGATGGGTGAAGTGGGTGTGGTTAGACTCAGCATATAAAGTGGACTTGGTAAAACACTGATGGTTAAGCGGGTGTGTCCATCTAAGGAGTGGGCGTGGCAAAAGTGGGTGTGTCCATATAAAAATATGCACGGTAAAACTATGAATAGTCAAGTGGGTGTGTCCATCTAATAAGTGGGTGTGTTAAAAGACTGAGTGGTGAAATGGGTGTGGTAAAACTATCAATAGTGAAGTGGGTGTGTCCTTATAATAAGTTGGTGAAGTGGGAGTGTTCAGCTAAATGAGGGCTTCGTAAAATGCTAAGTGGGTGTGTTAGGATAAGAAGTGGGAGTGGTAAAAGGCTGAGTGATAAAGTGGGTGTGTTCAACTAAATGTGGCCGTGGTAAAATTATATGAATAAGATGAATAGTGAAGTGGGTGTGTCCATCTGATAATGTGATAACAGGCTGAGTGGTGAAGTGGGTGTGTTCAGCTATAAAGTGGGCATGGTCAAATGCTGGGAGGTGAAGTGGGTGTGTTCAGCTAATAAGTGGGCGTGGTAAAAGGCTGAGTGGTAAAGTGGGTGTGTCCATCGAATAATGTGTTAAAAGGCTGAGTGGTGAATGGATGTATCCATCCAAAAAGTGGGTGTGGTAAAACGCTGAGAGGTGAAGTGGGTGTGTTCCGCTAATAAGTGGGCGTGGTAAAAGGCTGAGTTGTAAAGTGGGTGTGTCCATCGAATAATGTGGTAAAAGGCTGAGTTGGGAAGTGAGTGTGTTCAGCTAAAAAGTGGCCGTGGTAAAATGCTGAGTGGTGAAGTGGGTGTGTTCAGCTAAAAAGTGGCCGTGGTAAAATGCTGAGTGGTGAAGTGGGTGTGTTCAGCTATAAAGTGGGCGTGGTAAAATGCTGGGAGGTGAGATGGGTGTGTTCAGCTAAAAGTGGGCATGGTAAAAGACTGAGTGGTAAGAATATGCTTACGAAGATTTTTGGGGATATACGATATTCTTAACTTTTTTCCTAAGTTAGAGTAGAATACATTTCTTCTTAATAATTTATTTGTGAATCCATCACTATATGATTCCCCAAACGCCATCAGAATGAATCTGATACAGAGCGAATCCTGGTCTGACCTGATTAAATAACTAATGTTTTGTGTTTTCCTCCAGCTAAAGGACACATTGACCAGCGCCTGCAGGAGGAGAAGGAGAAGCTGGAGTGCGGGGAGCAGCTGGAGGGACGGTACCTCACGTACTTTCTGTCTCAGGCCGGACTGCCGCTCACATCTGTGTACAGTAACGTGACGGAGCTGCTGCTCGCTGGCGTCGACACGGTACATCTCACACACACACACACACACGCACACACACACACACACGCACACACACGCACACACACACATACACGCACACACGCACACACACGCACACACATACACAATAATATTCAATAATACAATAAATGATGATTAGGGATGGACTGAATTTTTATCCGAAAACCCAAAATGCCATTATAATCTAAGTTATTGAGTTAAATTTAAAGCAATAGTTCACCTTACCTAAATTATATATATTTTTCAAATTCTGTCATCATTTACTCATCCGTTACTTGTTTAAAACCTATTTTGGGCAGGGTTATCAGTCCTTTAGGGCGGGGCTATCAGGCCTTTAGGGCGGGGCTAACAGGCTCAACAATCCAATCAGTTCCCTATGGATGTACATCAGGATAAGAAAGAAATCCTGATGATTTCATGCAGACTTTAACAGTATTTCCTATAATATTTTTACTTCTAAAGAAAGTCTTATTTCTTTTAATTTAGCTGGAAGAAAAACAGTTTTGAAATTGTTAGGGTCAGTATTATTAGCCTCCTCAAGAAATGATTATTTTTTTAATAATTATATACTGTCATCAAGGCAAAGACAAAAGAAATTAGTTGTTTAAATCTATTATCTTTACAAATGATTAAACTGCACTCTGGAAATATTAGAAAAAGAATTACAATTTCACAGGAGTAAATTTCACACATAATTTTGCCTTCAAATGTTTGTACACTATCTCACTCCTGTTTTCACATTTTGTTCACAAAAGTGATCTGAAACATTGAATTAGACACATTATTTGCATTTCATATGCTTTACAAAATCACTAAAATCATCAAAATGGACGTCATCAGTCAATCCTGATGTGTGTGTTGTGTTTGTGTTCAGATCTCCAGCACGCTGTCCTGGTCTCTGTACGAACTCTCCCGCCATCCTGACGTGCAGACGGCGCTGCGGGATGAGGTGTTGAGCGTCATGAAGGACCGAACCGTCCCGCGGGCCAGTGATGTGGCCGCCATGCCCCTCATGAAGGCTGTCGTCAAGGAAATACTCAGGTATAAACACGACAGAAAACAGACAGAAAACAGCTTTCAGCATCCACATCAAGAGTTGATCATCTCTAATGAAGCACTGGATCTTTGCAGACTCTATCCTGTGATTCCCGCCAATGCTAGAGTCATCAACAAAGATATTGAAGTCGGAGGATACATCATTCCTAAAAACGTGAGTGTTTTTCATTTGCTTGGTTTCTGTGGTGTTAAGGACGCTGTGAAGTGCTTTGAAATATTTTTTTATTAATGAAAATTAGATGAACTTTACAAAAAAAATGTACATAAAATCAGACACACAGGAATGATAATAGCACTGATAGCTCCGCCCTAAATGACTGATAGCTCCGCCCTAAATGACTGATAGCTCTGCCTTAAATGACTGATAGCTCCGCCCTAAATGACTGATAGCTCCACCTCAAATGACTGATAGCTCCACCTTAAATGACTGATAGCTCCGCCCTAAAGGCATTCCATGAGTCATTTCAAAGGGGGAAAGGAAGATTATGTGTTTGATTAAAGATTCTGAGGGCAAATGAATTTTTACAAAACAATGAAGTGCACAGACACATGGTGGATAACAAGCACAACTATATGAATATATAAAAATAAGAAGAGTTCATTTAGATTTCATGCCGATGTTACGACTAACATATTGATACTAACACTTAAAGAAACGTTGATGTATATTTCTTTAGAGTGTTGGTTGTTTTGCACTGAGTGTGTTGTTTTTCTCTTGCACAGACTCTGATCACACTCTGTCATTACGCCACGTCTCGAGACCCTCAGCAGTTCAGAGAGCCGGACTCCTTCAGGCCGCAGCGCTGGTGGAGCCGCTCTGAGCGCAGTCACCCGTACGCCTCCGTGCCCTTCGGTGTGGGCAAACGCAGCTGCATCGGCCGCCGCATTGCTGAGCTGGAGGTGTACCTGGCGCTGTCCAGGGTAGGTCAAACTTCTGTGCCTGTGTCCAAACCTGCAGATTTAACTCTTACTGCACACTAGTGAGTGATTCTGTTCTGCTCAAACAAAAGCTGACGGACACATATGGGGTTAGATTTGCGACACAATTGTTTTGAGCATGCAATATAGCTTATTGTATGCGCGTTAACAATTCTGGGAACAAAAGATCATGTTTCGAGCACACAAGATGGCTTGTTGCATGTGCATTAGTAATTCTATTTAACAGTAGTAATGAAGAAGTCAACGAGTGGAGTTTCTCAACAAATGAATTTAACTATATATAAAATTAATAAGGTGACATGGTGTCTCAGTGGTTAGCACTGTGGCCTCCCAGCAAGAAGGTTGCTGGTTCAAGTCTCGGCTGGGTCAGTTGGTGCTTCTGTGTGGAGTTTGCATGTTCTCCCCGTGTTGGTTTCCTCCGCGTGCTCCGGTTTCCCCCACAGTCCAAACACATGCGCTATAGGGGAATTGATGAACTAAATTGGCCGTAGTGTATGAGTGTGTGTGTGAGAATGAGTGTGTATGGGTGTTTCCCAGTACTGGGTTGCAGCTGGAAGGGCATCCGCTGTGTAAAACATATGCTGGATAAGTTGGCGGTTCATTCCACTGTGGCGACCCCTGATGAATAAAGGGACTAAGCCGAAGGAAATGAATGAATGAAAAAGGAATAAGTTGTGGATAATTTTGAAGGACACTCAGTTGAGAAGTTGGGGAAATCAGTAACTTAGGCTTTAATATATCCAAGCTAACTGCGTACTCAATGCAAAACCTTTTATACAATAAATAAATACTTAAAAAGCCTTACACAACCTTTGAACACAATATAGGCATTGTTTTTCCTCAAAGCTGCAAAAGAAACCTAAAGAACTTCACATCAGGCGGTGGTTTTGGATTTCTAAAGGTGTTGCATGTGTAAATTCCCCCAGCTCGGCCAGGCTACAGCATCTTTGGATTATTAACTACTGGCTTATTACATCCTTATTAGTCAAAGATGAACTGTTCATTGGTATTTATAAAATATAATCCACAGTTATATTTACAGTTACAATTGCAGTCTCTTGATCATGCATTAATTCAGATATGCTTGTTCTCACAGATCTTAATGCACTTTACCGTGGAGCCGGCCAGAGAGGGCGATACTGTCCAGCCCATGACCAGAACTCTGCTGGTTCCAGAGCGGCAGATCAACCTCCGCTTCACTGAGCGCTGATCTGGGGTCAGAGGTCAACGGGACAGGCAGAACTGACCATCTCTGATGTCCAAACACTGGACGTCCAGCACAGAGCCCTGAGGTACGCCATCGGGACGCGGAGCCAGACTGATCAGAGAACAGCGGTGTGTTTATGGAGAGCTGATTCACCCAAAACACAGCAGAAGAGAACACAGAACCAGAGTTAAGCAAAAAACACCACCGACTCATTGGAAATATGTGCCCAGGGCTGTGTTTGTTGAAATACTTTGCTCTGATGGCGTTTCCTTGCAGCTTGTGTTCACAAATCCACCAGAGGGCACTGTCTGCGTTTCTGCGAATCTCTAATACGCTACTGGGCTATGTTTTATTATACGTGCCATTAATACATCCTCATGCACATCCATGAGTAGATGTTACTGCCACCTTTTATAGAAAGATTAAAGTAAACGCAGATGTTAACGAGCAAAAGCACAGCTGATTTACCCATTACTGCTCATTTGGAGAATCCTGCATGCAAAAATGCTTAGAAATGAGCAGAAAATCCATAGAGAGGAGCAGGTCAAGGTCTTGCTAGATAAGAAAGCAAATATTTGGTGCTAATATGATTTTTTTGGTCATACTTTATTTTAAGGTACAATTCTTGCTATTAATAAATCATTAATTATGCCTCAAACTCCTAATTTGCTGCTATTAGTTTAGGTATTGGGTCGAATAAGGTCAAGAATATGAGCTTTATAAGTACTAATAAACAGACAATTTCATAATAATAGGCAAGTAATAAAGCACCTGCTAATAGTGAGAATTGGTACTTAAATTGAAGTCTTTTCTTCTTATTTGGCCTTACGTTCATTGGGAACACAGTTATCTTATTATCTACATTTGCATTTATTCATGTTGTGTCACAAGTGATAAAAGAAGCACTTCAAATCCCCAGTATATTGATCCCATTACTAAAGTACTGTAGTGTTTTTTATTTATTTCTTTATTTTATATATCCTTGAGTCTTTATAATGGAATGTTTGTCAGAAAGTGTCTGGTGCTTATGGAAAGGAAAAACTTTTATACACAAAAAGCACATTAAATGCAAGTAAAGTGCAATAAACTTGTCTAAAATGTGTACTGTATATACTGATACTGTATATTTGTCAAAATGAGATGCTTATTCTGAGCTGTGCTTGATAAAATATATCAAGAATAAGTTATGATAGCAAATGTGAATCTGTTGGAAAGACTCCTTGCTGTCAAATGTGTAAAAGAATAAAGATTTCAGATGACCAGTGATCTGTAAACAGAGTCTTTTTATAGGCCTGTAAATAATTCTTGTTTTAAATATGACGATATTTTTGGAGATAGAAACTAATGTTTTACTAAATTACATTTTAGTTTTTGGGGCGACACGGTGGCTCAGTGGTTAGCACTGTGGCCTCACAGCAAGAAGGTCGCTGGTTCGAGTCCCGGCTGGGTCAGTTGGTGCTTCTGTGTGGAGTTTGCATGTTCTCCCCGTGTTGGCGTGGGTTTCCTCCGGGTGCTCCGGTTTCCCCCACAGTCCAAACACATGCGCTATAGGGGAATTGATGAACTAAATTGGCCGTAGTGTATGAGTGTGTGTGTGTGTGTGAGAGAATGAGTGTGTATGGGTGTTTCCCAGTACTGGGTTGCAGCTGGAAGGGCATCCGCTGTGTAAAACATATGCTGGAATAGTTGGCAGTTCATTCCGCTGTGGCGACCCCTGATGAATAAAGGGACTAAGCTGAAGGAGAATGAATAAATGAATGAATTTTAGTGTTTGTCTTCTGATAATCAGATTAAATTCTGATAATAGAATTAAACATATGTAAGCCTGCACAAAACCAGTCTTCATTTGCACAGGTGCATTTGCGGGAAAGCTTTTTAATACGTTTTATTTAATGCAAACAAGTTAAGATCATGTTCCATGAAGAAATTGTGTACATTTTCATCCATTAATATATCAAAACCTAATTTTTTTATTAATTATAATATTTGCTAGGAACTTAAATTGAACAACTTTAATTGGGATTTTCTCAGTATTTCGATTTTCTGCACCCTCAGATTCCAGATTTCCTTGTCCAATCCTCACAAACCATACATCAGTGGAAAGCTTATTTATTCAGATTTATTCAAAATCTCAATTTCAAAAAATGACCCTTGTGACTGGTTTTGTGGTCCAGGGTCATATTGTAAAGCACGGGGAGAAATTAAAACTGCAATAACTGCAAAAAGCCGTGTTTTATGAGCAATCCACAAAATCCCAGAACATCTTACTTGCAGCTCTTATAGTTTAGTGGATGGTAATTCCTCAAAAGCTTGTTTAAGCTACTTAATGTGAGGACTAATACCAGCACACCGGGGTTTCTGAGAATCAGAGTTATTCTGTTCTGCTCAAACACAAGCTGACGGACACATATGGGGTTAGATTTGTGACACAATTCTGAGGATGTTTGGAGCACGCAAAAGGGCTTGTTGCATGTGCAATTATAATCCTGCATACTAAAGATCATGTTTAAGTGTGCAAAATGGCTTTTTGGATGCATGTTAACAATTCTGTGTGCAAAACTCATGTTTTGAGCGTGCAAGATGACTTGTTGCATCTGCATGAACAATTCTTTACTCAAAAGATCATGTTTCAAGTGTGCTAAATGGCTTGTTGCATGTGCATTAACAATTCTTCACTCAAATGATTATGTTTTGAGCGCGCAAAATGACTTGTTGCACGCTCAAAACATGATCTATTGTGTGCAGAAGTGTTCATGTGCATACAGCAATCCATTGTGCAATCTAAAAGCATGATCATTTGCACGCAGAACTGTGTCACAAATCTAACCCCACAGACACAAGGCCACAGTGTGTTTGAGGATCACAGCGAACACCAGCAGGGTTCAAAGTGACAACCAGAAGCGCTTTACTGAGAAGCGATTAGCAGCAGCTTTATCAATCTAACCTTTCAGACAGCACTGCGAGATTAAAAGTCAATGCAGACTCCTCCAGCAACGCTAAACGCACTCTCTGAGGCTAATATTCAAGGCTTTACTGACATCTGTGTCACCTGGAATCTGTTTTACAGCATAACAGGACATAAATGTAAGAACTTAAGTGTATTAAAAGCTCAATTCTAAGGTGTTTGAACATGGCCAAGCTCAAATAAACAAACAGCTTATTGAAAAGCTTCCCAGTGTTAATGTAATAGCCATCAAAAGAGTCCTAATAAGGCAAGCAGTTTTAACTTAATGTTTATTTATGTATAATGACGTATTTTGTCAAATGAATATTGAGTAGGGGCGGGGTTTTATTTTTGAGCTCCGCCTCTCATCTGTCACTCAATGCAAAGTAACCGTTTGAGGGGCGTGGCTAAGCATATTTCGCCCAATCAGAGTCATCAGACAAATTTAATTTGGATTAATACTACAGTATGCTGGAGCACTCATTAACAAAGAGTTGTAACATATCTATAATATATACAGTATAAAACACTTTACTATAGTATGCTCAAAAACACTAGTATTTACTTTAAATTACTATAGTATTTTTATTGTGGGTAACCTTAAACCTACCCTCATCATATAGTACATGTGGTTAAATGTTACTTGAATATTATGTAGTTGCAATGTAAGGAGGAAATAAAGTGTAAGAACTAGTAAATTATGAATAATTATTGGTTCTTAATGGAAAAGGTACTAGTACCTAAAAAGATTAGTCGCCTGATATAGACATTAGTACGTTAAGTATTGAAACGGCTTGTCTACTCATTAGTGCACAGCAAACACAAACCCGGCAGAGGAGCGCCATCTGCTGGAGTATCAGTGTAAACCATCACAACACCCACATCACACAACACAAGAAGAAACGAATATTTTACATTTATTTAACCTCGAGACACAATATAAAAGATAAAGGTTTGTATTTGTGTTTGCATAGCCATGTAGTAGCCTATGATATGGTGATAAAAACTCATTTATAGTCATAAACCCAAGCAGATTCTGTTTATTTGAATAAAAAGAATACTTAAAGCGGGACTTTGTTTTAAGATCAAAGCTCTGGGGGGTTTAAAACATTGACAATAAGATTAACAAATAATGTATTCATTCATTTTCCTTACGCTTAGTCCCTTTATTCATCAGGGGTTGCCACAGTGGAATGAACCGCCAACTATTCCAGCATATGTTTTACACAGCGGATGCCCTTCCAGCTGCAACCCAGTACTGGGAAACACCCATAAACACTCATTCACACACACACTCAATCACTACGGCCAATTTAGTTCATCAATTCCCCTATAGTGCATGTGTTTGGACTGTGGGGGAAACTGGAGCACCCGGAGGAAACCCACGCCAACACGGGGAGAACATGCAAACTCCACACAGAAACACCAACAGACCCAGCCGAGACTCGAACCAGCGACCTTCTTGCTGTGAGGCCACAGTGCTACCCACCACCCGAGACAAGAAATATTAAAGCGAAATAAATAAGTTGAATAACTTGTTGTTTACAAATAAATTAGAAAATAGACTTGTCTGTAGACCTGTAGTAGCGTACTGCAATGTTTCTCAACCACGTTCCTGGAGGTGCACCAGCTCTGCACATTTACCATGTCTCCTTAAGCAAACACACCTGATTCAGATCATCAGCTCATTAGCAGAGACTGAAAGACCTGTAATGGTTATGACAGACAAAGGAGACATCTAAAACATGCCGTGCTGGTGGTCCTCCAGGAACGTGGTTGAGAAACACTGACCTACTGTAGTCCTTCAGTCATATTTGTCACATTCATAACGTTGGACTATTGCTCTTCCCTCTCGTCTTTGTCTTCTGTTTTACCTGGCGTCCTCCATGCGCAGAGAACACAGCGTTTAACACTTCTACACCTGCATTTTACCACAGTATTTCAAGGTGGAGCTGGAGCACAGAGATGCAGAGAGCAACAAAGGTCTGTTCACAGCAATCACGATAATGATAAATATAACTATAAATGTGTTTGTGCCCAGTTTATTTTTAGATTCTGCTTTTAATTGTGCATTATCTCTTGCAACCAGTAGGTTTCCTCAGTGTGCTTCTCCACAGTGTCTTTAAATTGCACTTCAATTCACTGGATTCTGATTGGCTGTCAGTGTTTTATTCTTCATCAGCTGGGAAAAATCCTTCTGAAAGTGATGATATCGTTCCTCTGTATCTTTATCACTTTAGTTGTGCTGTGAACTCTGCTATTCTTTAACACTGTGAACCATTTTTACAACCCGGCGCAATAAGGTGCAAGACATGCTTGCTGCGACGTGTTGCTATTTTCAGACCAGCGCAACAGTAATTTTCCCGTTTTGCTCCACATTGTTTAAATAGTAAATCCATTTGCGCCTCTTTGTGGACTGATGGGTGTTCCGGTCTAGAAAAGAGATGTGTTAAGGCGCATTGTTGGCGCGTTGCTATTTTGAGGATCTGAAATAGACTGTGCAATAGACCAACTGAAAGCAGCTCTAAAGTCCAGCGCAGAGTGTTAGTTGTGCGCCTCGCTTACACATTGCTGAATACACACAGGATGTACAGAAATACACAAATATCTTTACAGATGAAAAAGAATTAAAGGATTAAAATATTACAAAAATTATTCACTATAAAACCCACTGCCTCCATGCCTTCTTCACCTCGGGGGGCTTTTTCAGTTTATTCACCACAACTTGCTTTTGTATAATGTTGTTATTATTATTATTATTATTATTTATTATATGCATATTTATATTTGTTTTATTCAAAACAAGCTTAGATTTGTCCACCTGTGGGGTTTTGGACCATATGGGGCACAGCACGTGTGTTTGGATGTAGCTCAGTTGTTTGACCACTTCCTTATTATTGTTCATTTATTCCTTTGCTGGAAATTAGAACTGAATTTAGAAATAGTTTTGAAACAAATCTTTGCTCTTAACAAAGGAAATTAATTATGTAGACTAATGGATGTTTGTGTGTACAACACGTTTCCTTATCCACGAGAGAGAGAGAAAGAGAAAGTAAAGAGGCCGAATAGAGGAGGCTGGTTCTTCATCCTCGCGCTGCAGATGCTCTGTTTAACTGTTTTCTCGTTAGTGAAGCGTTCAGTTTTTACACTTACAAAGTCGCCATGTAAATAGCGAATCCGCCACGGCGTGACGCAACTGACTCTTAAATGGAATGGGAGATGAGACTCTATAAATATATAATTTACAGTACGCTGAATCTGTTATTTTTGTAAAATAATGCAAAAGGCTTATATGTGAAAGGGGAGATTTGAGTCTAACTGTTGTTTAAATTATTTTAATCGTTATTTTTTAATCGACGTTTTCCACCATTTTGTCCTTTTTCTTAAAATGCTAATCTGATTTATCTACATTGTTAAAGATTTGGATTCTCATGCAAATCATAGACCAAGTGCTGAAATGTATTTGAGTATTTCTTTGTCAAACATCATTCTTCCGTGTTGGTACTAGTTTCAGAGAGTTTTTTTTCAAACATTGATGTCATTGAGGGTGGAACTCTTTATGGCCACTTCTCATGATAGAACCTGAGCAAATATGTCTGATAATCTGATAATCATTTGCAAATATATGAAAAATGTGATGAAATGACAGCCAGCTTCTTGGCGTTCCCTCTTGACTTGTGTTGTTTGATTGGTTGGTGTTTCCCGGCCCTTTATTCATTAATGCTTAATGCATTTGGCAGACTCTTTTATCAAAATTGACTTTTATTGCAGTGAAGGTGCACATTTGATCCATTTTTGTTTCCCCTGGGAATCAAACTCTCAAACTCGATGTTGCTAACGCCGTGCTTTACTATGTGAGCTACAATAAGTCATGGCTTTGCTACAATAACCATATGGGATTTGTGGGAATACAAATGGTAATCAATGCACCAAAAACAAACAAACAAACAAACAAAGATTCGTGGGGATGTTTCTCTTATTTTCACATCTCAATGTTAACAAGTATGAATAAGCCAGTAGTTAATAGCATGAATTGTGACCCAAACTAAATTGTTACCAAAATTCCTCATCATTTATTGAAGACAGCTGTCCTCTAATGCTTATTCTTGCTCTGTGTTCAGTCTCTGATAGAGCAGTCAGTGTCTGCATCTTCAGTTAGTTCCCCAAATTCAGCCGTGTCCTCTTCCTCGCTCTCGGAGTCTGGAGCCGTGTGTTTGCGAATACGGCTCACCGCGTCCCACAGAGATCTGACCTGCGGGATTACTGCTTTGTGTTCAGAGGGTGATGGAGTACAGAGTAAATCCTCATCAGGCATGCCTGTCGACCGTATGAGATTTTCAGTAGTATCTGGAGTTGAAGAATAAGAGGTTGTAGAGCTTGTCTGAAAGGTTGGAGAACCAGAATCTTCTCTATTACTAGAACTTTGAAGAAACTGTGGTTTGTTTTCAGTGAAAGAAATAAAAAGAGAATCTGAGACATGTGGACCATCCAAAGTGTCAGAAGCAAAGGTAAATGGCAAAAAATCTGAAGAGGGTGATCTTTGGGGAGAGTTGGTACCTGTGATGAAAGGTGAATAACCTTGTGGTACACAATCTTGAATTTCCTTGGCATTTTGTGCACTAATCTGGAACAAAAGTGTAGAGCGATCCAAAACAAGTTCTCTGTGATCATCTGTTTCATTTGTACCATCCAATTTTTCAGAAGCAAAGGTAAATGACAAGAAATCTGATGAGACTGATCTTTGGAGAGAGTTGGTACCTTCGGTGGAAGGTAAATCAGCTTGGTGTACACAATCTTGAATTTGTGTGGCATTTTCTGCACTTACCTGGAAGAAAGATGTAGAGCAATCTAAAACAAGTTCTCTGTGATCATTGGTTTTGTTTGGACCATCCAAGGTGTCAGAAGCAAAGGTAAATGACAAGAAATCTGAAGAGATTGATCTTTGGAGAGAGTTGGTACATGTGGCGGAAAGTGAATCATCTTGGTGTACACAATCTTGAACTTCTTTGGCATTTTCTGCACTTATCTGGAAGAAAGATGTAGAGCAATCCAAAACAAGTTCTCTTTGATCATCTGTTTCGTTTGGACCATCCAAGGTGCTGAGAGCAGATGTAAATGGCAAGAAATCTGAAGAGGTTGATCTTTGGGGAGAGTTGGTACCTTCGGTGGAAGGAAAATTGTCTTGGTGTACACAATCTTGAATTTCTATGCCATTTTCTACACTTATCTCAAAGAAAGGTTTAGAGTGATCCAAAACAAGTTCTCTGTGGTCATCTGTTTCATCCGAGAGATTGTCTTCTGTTGAGTTGTTTTCACTAAGGTCCCTTGAGGTGTCTATTCCACACTTTTCATTATCTTCTTCTGTTTTGTGCAATGTTAGTCCATTTTCTTGTTCTGTTTCTCCATTAAGATGTCTTGTGGTCTGTTCAGGTTGGATCCCAGAAGTCTCCAATGTGAGCTTGTCATCTGCTAAAGCTATAAACTCTTCAAACATGCCTTCAGGTTCTCTTGCAGTGCTTTGGTCATTCATTATATTCTCTAAGTGATGTCCATTGTTCACCAGTGTTGTCCCACTGAAGGATTTGCTTTCATTCTGCAGGTCAGCAGTTTCAGATTCCTCAGTCTCTTCTATTATATGTTCTGTGAGAGTGTGATTGTCTTGTTCTTGTAGAGTGATCTGTTCTGCTGTTTCGAGATGCTCATGTAGTTTTTCCGGTATCTCTTCTGCTTCCTCATCCAGAGTCTGGTTTTCAGGACTCTCTAGGTTAGTGTCGGTTCTGTTGTTCTTCTTTTGCTCATTGGTTTCCTCGCTAGTTCTGGATACAGGAGATTCCTCCGTCAAACACACATACTGGACATGCTCCTTCTCTGGAAGAAGAACAAGCTCAACCTTTACAACAACACAAGTGGCATCGATGACCACCAGACTCTCTGTGTTGGTGATCTCCGGGATTTGCTCAATTCTTTCCTTCATGGAGTTGTGCTGAAGTCTAGGCTCTTTCCACAATGGGAACTTCTCTGGGATTGGTTTCTCTTGTCCTGAAGATTGAAGGATTTGTTTATTTCCATCGGGAATTGCTTCAGTATTGGAATCTTGCACTGGTGTTGGTTGTTCCTGAAGTGTATTCCCATTCTCTCTGTGCATCTGCTTCTCTAGACTATCTTTCTGATTCCGCTGAGGGGAATCTGCGATATTTTCAGCAGGTTTGGACTCAGTTAACAGGGGTAACACACAGGACCTGAGGGGCTCCTCTGGAGATCTGGATAACCCAGATACTTCTCCCATTCGAGAAACCAGGCAGAACACAGTCTCGCCTCCTCTCCATCTGGAGAGTTTGGTCCGCTTTGACTCTGTCACATCAGGAGAGGTCATTGGTTGAGTCTCCGGATGGTGAAACTCTGTTTGTGGAGCATTCAGTGCTTTATTCTGCCAGTCTCCTACACCCGAGATGCCACGACAGCAACTCTCGATGTTCTGCAAACATCGTCCATTGTTTGCTAAGCCACTATAATGTGTTTCTGTCAAATTTGGAAGGTTTTTGTTTTCAAATGTTTGCTCATTTCTTGTCGGTGCAATACTTTTAGATCCTCTATCCTTTGGGGAAGAGTATGCTGGTGGTGCCATGTAAGATGGAGGCTGTCTGAATGAATGTGCTGTCAATGTACTTTCCATATTTCTCAGTATGCAAGGATTCTGTTCCCTCTCCCGGTCAATTTTGGGTTGGAATCTTTCATGCCCATATCCCAACACTTTCTCAATTCCTGAAGCAGATCTCCAGTCCCCAAACGCAGATCCCTGAGGACAGTATTGTGGATTGGCTTGAAGATCTTGTTGGCTGAAGTCTTCTCTTGTTCTTCTCCAGTGTTTTGGCCATGTGTTTTTCCACGCTTCTCGCATCTCTCTTTCTTGATGCCTCACTTTATCGGATCTCTGCTTTTCTCTTAGTACAAGGTTTCTCACTTCACTGATGTATTCGGCAAGTTCTCTGCGGGAGAGCTTTCTCTGGGAGGGATATGTGGTTGGTAAGGGTATCTGGTTCTGCTGGGTGGTGTGATGGATGTCCCGGGCTGCTCTGGAGTGCTGGGTCAGCCAGGTGTTTGGGTCACTGCTGTCCAACAGGTAAGAGTAGGTTGGGTCATGCTGGAGTCTGCAGAGAAAAACAACAGTAATGCTCAGCTGGAGAAAAGGGGTCTCATTCGCTAATAATTATTGACATTTTCTGCATTTATATGCACATCTGAACTCGTCACAACATTTACAACACATGCATATGCACGAGTGAGGTTAGTTCACCCAAAAGTTTTTATTCTGTTATCATTTACTCACCCTTTACTTCTTTCAAAGCCTTCTTTAAACCTGTATCTTTCTTCTATTAATTTTTCCTACTATGGAAGTCAGTGGTTACAGGTTCAACATTTTTCAAAATATCTTCTTTTGGGTTCAACAGAAGAAGAAACTCATAAAGGTGTGGAATCACTTGAGGGAGAGAAAATAGTGAGTAAATTTACATTTTTGGGTAAACTGTCCCTTTAAATGTGTTCTTCTGTTAGTGAATCTGGAGTCTTCTAAATGATTGTGTGCAAAGTTAGTAATTTGCATGATACACGCCCACACCAGCTCCATCAAAGGGCTTTCCTGCAAAGTGGCACTTGTTTTATTGCACACATTTCAGCCAATCATAATCAGATATTCAGAAAATCTATTATTAATTAAATATTCACTATTAAAACTATTAAAAAATATTCAATTTTAATCCACAGACAAAGAGTTTTAATCCACACCTACCTGTACTGTATGTTTATTCTAATATAAGCTGCAGTTACATTTATATTTTACAATTCTCTGTTTATGTTTTAGAAATGTATATTTAAGAATTCTCTCTAGATTACTTTCGAATTTTTGGTTTATATTTTAGAAATTAGTTCATTTTTTAGAACACTTTTTAAAAGATTTTTAGTAAATCCGCTATAAGTGTTTTTATGATTCATGATCTAAAGTCAATCCAGCAATAGTGTTCCTCTGAGTTGCCATATTTTGCAGTGGACTCCACATTTCTCTTAGAGTTCAAGTGATTATTATTAAATCTTTATGGTTATAACTATAATTCTTGCTGTGATTGAGGTTTTACTGCATTTAAACAGTTTAGTTACTTAAAGCATGTAAGTTTAGTTATTTAAAGCCCTTCAACACTTTAACTAGAAACTGAGTCACGATTACGTTTATCATTAACTGTCTGTAACATTTAGATTTTATTTAATTTGTTTTTTTTTATGTCACACACAGCTTTGTATTAGGTCTTTTAATAGGTCTTTTTTGTATTATTAGTATTATTTTTATTTAGTGTTTATCTTACCTGTTGATTTTCAAAACTAAATTAACTTCACAGATTTTTTTACTGCCAAACAGGTTTCTGTTCTGCTAATTGTGAAGCACAGTCTCACATAACGTGTTTGTGTTATCTGTTGACGCTCTTGTATTTTCATACATGATGACAGCCTCAATTATTATAACGTTTTACATATTTGAATGAAATATACTTACACGTGTGAATGACGGCGTCCAGGAAAAGTGCTGTATCTGAAGCAGGACGGGTCCTTCTGTCTGTAATCCTGAAACAGGAGTCAGAAAACAATATTTTGGCTTTCCGTGTGTAAAACACCAACCTTTCTTTCTTTGGTTTCAGTGAAGAATCATAGCAGTATTATTCTTTCATGAACAACACACTGCATTCATACCATATTCCCAAAACTCCAGTTGAAAGCATCCCAGAATGAATGAGCTCAGTAAACTGATCCTGCACTGCTGTGGTCTGCTGTGCTGTCCGGAGAACAGTGGAGCTCAGCCTGCGGTGGGCGGGGCTTCGAGGAGGGGCGGGGCCATGAGCGGGCCTAAGTCACGCCCTCTTCTCCACAGCAACAGTAGAGTTCAAAAAGAGCTTGGCTCTGCTGTGTGTGGGGCTTTAATGAGGGGCGGAGCCATGATGGGGCCTCAGTTCCGCCCTCTTCTTCTCCACAGCAACAGTAGATCTCTGAAAAAAGTTTGGCTTGTGGTGGGCGGGGCTTTGAGGAGAAGAGGAGGAGCATTGTTTATGCCCCTCTCCACAACGCCAGTCTGTGCGTCCCAAATCTCATGCTTATTCACTATTCTACGCTATAAATATAGTGCACCATTTAAACAATATACCATCATTCATTCATCCATTCATTTTCCTTCAGCTTAATCTCTTTATTCATCAGGGGTCACCACAGTGGAATGAACCGCCAACTATTCCAGCATATGTTTTACACAGCGGATGCCCTTCCAGCTGCAACCCAGTACTAGGAAACACCCATACACACTCATTCACACACACACACACACACACTCATACACTACGGCCAATTTAGTTTAATTTATACCATCATTTAATATAATAATAACATAACAATAATGTAATAATATACCATTTAAATACTATAAATAGTGTAAGTAGTCTTTAACGAAAAGTAAGAAGTTCACACTGTAAAGGGGAGGGGCTTCTGGTGAAGGGGAGGAGTTGCTGGTGGGGGGAAGGGATTCTGATGCAGACCAGGACTGGTCTGTGGTGGGCAGGGGAGGAGAGACCACGGTGATGCTCCGCCCCTCAAAGTCAGCCAGGCCTTTGCTTCATATCAGGAAAGAGATCTGTCTGTGTGGGCGGGGCTTCAATAAGAGGAGAGACAATGGTAATGCTCCGCCTTTCTGCCACACCTTCTGCCTCTTTGCAGGGCTTCACTCCTCCTGAATCTGCAGCTGTGGACAAGCAGAGGAGGTGTGACTTGAGGGGCGGAGCATCAACATGGCTCCTCCTCTCATCAAAGCCACACCCCCTCTGCTTCTCCACAGCAGCAGATTCAGGAGGAGTGAAGCCCTGCAGATCCTAAACTCACAAACACAAACACCTCCACCACATTCTCTCTGTTAATCACACACACACACACATATGACAGTGCGCTGCCTGTGTGGAATGTGTTGCTCAGCACAAACAGTGATTTTCATTGTTTCTGCAACAAAGCCTGACGTTTTACTGATGGCTGAGAGATGATCTACTGAACACGCTGTTTGCTTGTTTGTTGCTTGTTTTAAGGAAAAACTCACTTAATTTTGACTCATTATTTCTGAAAACAAGACTATAATTTTGTGCTTGTCTAGAAAATGCTTCTTGATTTAAGAGTTTTTAGATATTTGGAGCAGAAACACTAGAAACAAGACAAAAACTCTAAGTAAGAAAAGCATTTGTTGCAGTGTAATCTGAAGTAAAGGACTATTCATGCTTTATAAATCTCTTATAAATGACAACTAATGAATTTCCCTGGTGTGTGTTTGCGGTGTGCTCGGGCTGATGACACACACTGGTGGTGTTTTCCGCTGAATGGAAGTAAAGCTGCCTTTCACTGAATCTCTCCAGCGTATTAAACAGGCTTTTCTCTCTGAACCAAACTCTGCGCATCAGCAGGACGGACGTCTGATCGTCTGTGGATGAGATCATGCTTTCTGTTCAGATCGCACCACTGATCAAACTGCATATACTTTAGGCTCTAAAGGGCAGCTATTATGCAAAACTCACTTTTACGCAGGGTTTAACCCCAGTTGTGTGTCAGCAGTGTGTGAATATCTCCAGCCTCCAATGGTGAACATGAATTAATTGTGTTTGTTCTAATCAGACTTGATAAAAACACTTTGATTGACATTCTCCCTTTGTACGTGTCATCAGAGGGGGAAAGCCCCGCCCACCAGTTTCCCACATTAGCATAAACAGCAGCCCTGAGTGAGAAGCAGCCGCCCATTAGAGTTTTCACAACGCAGAATATTAAACAAAGCAGAAATTATAGAAGTTTTAAATGCTTTCTTATTATTTGAAATAATAAACGTTGAAATTGTATTTAAGTACCAAGTTCCAATTCTTGTTTAATGGAGTTTACATTTACTTTATTTACATTTTTGTATGTGAAACGTTACAACAAATAACATGAGGTTTATGCAGAAACTTGAATTAAAGTATTTTTCTCTTTATAACTGAGCTACATATACATATTTCTGACTATATTCCTGAATATAATGAATTCTGGATAAAACACTGTTGTAAAATAATGTTTATTTGTGCTGTTATTTATTCAGCATTGATTCTTGAGACATGGGACGAAGCAGGTCCACAATTATATCTGCGGTTGGTTTTTAAATATAATTCATTCATTCATTTTCTTTTTGGCTTAGTCCCTTTATTAATCTGGGGTCGCCACAGCAGAATGAACTGCCAACTTATCCAGCTTATGTTTTACGCAGCGGATGCCCTTCCAGCTGCAACCCATCACTGGGAAACATCCATACACTACGGACAATTTAGCTTACCCAATTCCCCTATACCGCATGTGTTTGGACTGTGGGGGAAACCGGAGCACCCGGAGGAAACCCACGCCAACACGGGGAGAACATGCAAACTCCACACAGAAATGCCAACTGACCCAGCCGAGGCTTGAACCAGCAACCTTCTTGCTGTGAGGCGATCATACTACCCACTGCGCCACCACACTGCCTCTATTTATTTATTTATTTATTTAATATTACAATATGCAGGTACAAATATTTTTCAGATCTAAATAATTCTAATTCAAACTAATAAACAACGTGTTGAGGTGCACACATTTAGTCTTTTAAACACTATGAATGAGTGAAGACATGACATGCAGATATTCCGACTCTGATTGGCTGTTGTCATTTTCCTCTTTGATCTCGACTCCGCCCACTAGTGTTTATTTTCATCTCTGGGTTCAGGACGCTCCAGTCAATAGTAGAACAGCAACTACTGGAGAGGCGGGGCTAACAATAGTAAGGACCCATCTGATTGGTCTAATTTAGATAAACATCCAAGGCATAAAATAAATGTAAAGTATCACACGTCTGCGGTATGTGTATTGCATATACTATTATCGCGATAACTGTAATTTTGAGAGGGGTCTGGATGCAGACCTGGTGCAGTGCAACCTGAGCTGCATGCAATGCTTTTTAAAGGGCTCACCTAACCCCACCCCTAACCCTACCCGTCACAGTGATGTCACCAGCTCCATTGAGTGCATTGTGTCTGACATTGCATCACTGAGAAATGCAATCTCAGCTTGCATCATAAAGGCTGCATCCAGATACTATTGCGATATATTGTGCAGGCAGAACTGAAGATCTGAAGTCCTGAGTCTGCTCACCATTAGCCTCGGCTCCACCGTCCCACTGAGAAACACCATCATCTCACATGTGTGTAATTTGTTATGTTTCTCATTCTGTGCCTGATTCATACGGCGAGTGAGATGATCATAAATACAGTTTGTAAGCTCTTTGCAAACCTCTTGACATGGGAGGAGTTACTCGGACATGCAAGAGCCACATCCAAAGCATTTCCAGATGTTTCAAAGAAAAGATTCATTTCTTAGCAACACGATCTGCAGTTAGTTACTGCTGAGCACAATAACTGCATATCATTAATGGGTTCATTATTATTATTTTTAATTAGAGACTATGTTTAACTATCATCTGAATTATGACTGGATGAACACATTTCAGCTCATTGTAAGATATTCATCTATTAGTATTTTTAGATCTGAAAATGAACAGTTCAATAGGCGTCACAGTGGCTCAGAGCAAGAAGGTCGCTGGTTCGAGTCCCGGCTGTGCCAGTTGCTGTTTCTGTGTGGAGTTTGCATGTTCTCCCCGTGTTGGCGTGGGTTTCCTCCGGGTGCTCCGGTTTCCCCCACAGTCCAAACACATGCGCTATAGAGGAATTGATGAACTAAATTGGCCGTAGTGTATGAGTGTGTGTGTGAATGAGTGTGTATGGGTGTTTTCCAGTGATGGGTTGCAACTGGAAGGGTAAAACATATGCTGGATAAGTTCATCAGGTTCATTCTGCTGTGGCGACCACAGATTAAAAAAAGAAAATGAATGAATGAATAATTTGTTGTCAAAAGGGCAATATCACATTGACTAGCATGTATTTTAATGCTAATGTATTTGCAGGGTAATGTATCTAGAACAGTTTAAAACGACATGGTTTACCACACTAAAACACCTCTTAAAATCCAGCAAGAGCCCCTACCCAAATATATTGTAATTTAAAACAATTGCTGTTGTATAAAACGACTCTACACTGTTTTACATATTTTAATTTCTCATATTCATAATTGTAATAATTCTCACATATCTTAAAACAGACTCCAGCAGCAAACAGACAGTTTTGACAATAATTTTGCCATTATTTATAAAACTGAACCATAGTTTTGACATTGGTTTAGTTAAGTTAGCGTTACCCGTTACTTTTCCTGCTTACTTTTTTACTAGTTTTCTTACTGCTGCGTTATTTGAGTCATTTTTTTTCCAGAAGTGTTTTTTTATTTGACTTATTCCGTTTATTTTCCTCATTGTGGATCTTACACATAGATATATATACACTAGATATCGCATACGGACCCTCAGCATGCGTCAATAGCGCCGCCATATTTGTACAGGGCTCCCAGGACAAACATCATTCAACCGCACTAGTCAAGACAGTGTGCCAATGTGAAGATGCTGGACTTTAGCGCTGCTTACGGGTGTAGTAACGAGCAAACAAAGAAAACAAAGCACAAAGGCAGAACATTTCATAGGTAAGATTTTGTTTTTTACATGTTACAAACTTTTGTGCTCAAGTAACGTTATTGATGATGATACAGTCTCTTACTGCACTGACCATAAGGCAAAGTAGCATCAACTCGCACTGAATTCTAGGCTTATGCTAGTTTTGTTGAATAAAATCAGCAAACAATGTAAATTAAATATGACAACGAGACGCTGCGGTGCTAGAAACTTGTATTATTGTCGGCTGAGTGAACGAGTCGTTCATAACAGGGATTCATTCACAAACGAATCGCTCCCTCCATTAGAATGAGAAGGGAAAGCAGGAGAGGGGACGTGTTTCAGGACACGGATTAGATCACATTTAACAGGGAGGGAGGATAATACATGTCCATGCACACAAACACACACTCTTTATCGGCAATGCCCGTGCCGTCACTGATCCATCCATGTAGAAAAGTGATGTCAAATTATAATTTTCGTAATTTAAAACAATATTTGCGTACTGACTGAAACTCCAGATCATAGATATATGTATATATGTGTATATCTCTGGCTCTGGATGGCCACAGTCCTCCACTGCACCTTGGTCCCGCATTCATTTCAAAGGAGCGCTACCCTGTACTAAAATGGCGGCTCTATTGACGCGTTCCTTCCAATAGACAACAACAGGGTAGGCGACATCTAATGTAAATATCTATGGATCTCACATCTGAAGTAGGAACTGATGTGTGGAGGCCGGAACGAAAATACAGCACAACTTGTTTCCACTCTCAGTCGGACATATTTTGTCCAGCACACAACACACACACGTTTCAGCATGGACGAGAGCGCGCAGCGAGTACTGGAGCATCTGACTGAGGTAGAAGTTGCCGCAGAAGATATACTTACCGACAAACAGCAGGTGCGTTTGAGTTACACACGCAGGGAATTATAGGGTAACATATACTGAGAGATTTCGATTAATATGTCGTGTTTATTGAAATGTTGACAGATTGTGGATCTGGATTTGAGGAGAAACAGAAACCGAGAAGCGCTCAGTGCTTTAAGAAACAACTCCCCAAACGGCAAGTGCAAGCCACAGAATACTGCTTTATAATCCATTAATGGCATGTGTGCTTGCTGTAAGAGGGATTGTCATACCTATAAAACCTGTGCTACGTATAAAGCGGAGATATACGTATAACACGTGTATGTGTGTACGTGTAAAACCTGGACTATTTCATTACCAAGTCGGTAATTAAGCTTATTACCATACCTAAAGCAACACTCCTGTATGTTTATTCATTCATTCATTTTCTTTTCGGCTTAGTCCCTTTATTAATCTGGGGTCGCCACAGCGGAATGAACCGCCAACTATTCCAGCATATGTTTTACACAGCGGATGCCCTTCCAGCTGCAACCCATCATTGGGAAACACCCATACACACTCCTTCACACACATGACGGACAATTTAGCTTACCCAATTCCCCTATAGCGCATGTGTTTGGACTGCGGGGGAAACCGGAGCACCCGGAGGAAACCCACGCCAACACGGGGAGAACATGCAAACTCCACACAGAAATGCCAACTGACCCAGCCGAGGCTCGAACCAGCGACCTTCTTGCTGTGAGGCGAACGTGCTACCCACTGCGCCACCGTGCAGCCCTCCTGTATGTTTATTAAAGGTTTATGTTTGTAATTTACGCTTGAATTTTGGATCCACATGTTTTGATCATGATTTATAAGTCGTGTTAAGTATGTTGTCCTTTATTTAGTTTTTATCGTCTGAATTATTGTGCTTTTTTGTGATTTATAGAAAATAAAAATCATCCTACTATTAGCCAAAGCCTAATAATTTACTAATTAGCGTGCTAGTATTTCATAAGATTGCGTTATATATGTAATAATAGGAATATTTAAACAAAGGAAACTAAGCTATCGTGACCCCAACCACTGAAAACACTTCACTGGGGTAAAGTTGGTCTTTTATTCGGACTTTCAATATGAATATCAATTCAGAAAAGTATTCCTGGCAAATTCTGCATAGTGAAATCACATTATCAGCCAATGACTATTAAAGTACAGCATTGTTCACAGTCAGTTAAATAGAGCTAATGATGTTTTAGCCATATTTACATGACAGAATATTCAAAGTAGAGTAATAAACAATATAGAGAGCGAGTCACAAGCTGTCAGTGTTCAGAGATGAGCGAATGTGCGAATACACAGTGTATATAATATAAGAAAACAGACTGAAAAAACGGAGATATTCGGAACACAATAAACACAAGTGTCTTCTAAAAAGAGCAAAGCTACTTGATGATGCCATTTGCTCTGTAATTTTATTTTAATTGCTCATTGCTGGTTCTCATTTGAGTTTTGTCTCTGCACTTGACAATAACGTTGAATTCAATCTAATCTAGGTAATGTAAAGGTGTGTTTTGGAAATATGTTCATCAAATTCCCTCAAGAAAGCACCAGGTCAATGATCCTGAAAGGTGAGTGTGTCTTTTTCAGCTAAACCTTTGTCTGAATAACACTGTAGAAGTGCCTCTGTGTTTAGTTCATGTGCTGTTGTATTGTTCCTGACAGACCAAGAGCAGCTTGATAAGGAAATAACAGACCTCCGCAGACGACTAAAAGCAAAGGTTAATCGTCTCAATGAGTTACAAGGTGGAGCTGCTTCATCAGTCTTATTTATTTATTCATTCATACTTATCAAATGGAGTAAATATCTGTGTCAAAGACAAGACATATTATTTAGTCTGCATCGATGTATTTTATGTACATAAAAGCATTTAAATTAGTGCTGGGCAAAGATTAATCGCATCCAAAATTAAAGTTTGTTTTGACATGAGATGTGTGTGTGTGTATGTGTATATATATATATATATAGATATATTTATTATGTATTTGTGATACCCACATAGAAACAAAACTATTTTGTTTCATTCATTCATTCATTTTCCTTCGGCTTAGTCCCTTTATTCATCAGGGGTCGCCACAGCGGAATGAACCACTATTCCAGCAAATGTTTTACACAGCGGATGCCCTTCCAGCTGCAACCCAGTACTGGGAAACACCCATACACACTCATTCACACACACTCATACACTACGGCCAATTTAGTTAATCAATTCCCCTATAGCGCATGTGTTTGGACTGTGGGGGAAACCGGAGCACCCGGAGGAAACCCACGCCAACACAGGGAGAACATGCAAACTCCACACAGAAACACCAACTGACCCAGCTGTGACTCGAACCAGCGACCTTCTAGCTGTGAGGCCACAGTGCTAACCACTGAGCCACCGTGTCGCCCCTATTTTGTTACATATACATATTTTTGCCCAGCACTAATTTAGATGCAACTCTCTGCTTTAATGTTTCAAGTAGGTTTTGTAACACTGAAATGTCAGAACATGGCTGAACTAATGTTGCATCCTCATTTAAGCATAAAAATAAGACTCATTGCAGGAATACTATACAACAAATGTGTAATTTACAGTCAACTGAATCCATTATTAATGTAAAATTATGCTTAAATGCAATAGGGATTTAACTTGTTGAACTGTTTAAATCATTATCAGAGCTGACGGTGAGGCCTTCTAAAACCGTAAATATCCCAGCATCTGATCTCCTCTATTTTGCTTGGTTTCTTACACAGGTAAGCCTGAACTAAGAGGATACAACCTTGTTCCTTTGAGCGGTGAAGAAATGAAGGCGATTAACAGCCTTCTTAAGCAATGATCTTGATGAAATGTGTTCCTGGGACTGCTTTGATGCTGGAAACATTTGGACTGAACTGTGAGCAGTGCGCTGGAGCACTAAACCAGCCTGCCTGTACTCCCTGCGCAGAGCATCGGTGTCTCTCTCTTTTGTTCATTCAGTGGTTTGCACATGCTCTGTGTTTGTCAAGTCTTGTCCATGTTTTGTGAGATGTGAAATCATCTAAGCTCGTGCTTCTTCATTTTGAACGGGTTAAAATCAATTGTTGTTTTGTTGAGTTTACAGATGAAGATGTTTGGTTGATCATGATTGTTTGTGTTTGAGTAATTAGATGATTCTGTTCGAAATAAACTGTTGAAGAGAGAAGCCGAAGTGATGCACAGATATCTTGCTGGGCATTATTATTATTATACTTTAACAGGTTCTGTTAATAAATGGCATTATTTTAATATACAGTATTTTAAAATATTTCCTTTGATATATTATGTAGATGTATATCAGAACTGTTCTGTTAAGAGGTGATCATTAAAAATAATGCATCTCTATGGCTCTCTGCTGGATATACATGGATAAAACACCATTTCTAGATCTGCATTTTCTGCAGGGTTAGTTTAACCAGCAGATGGCAGCCTTGCTTTGTTTTTAAGTTTTAGTTATTTTGCAGTAAATACAGTTGAAGGCAAAATTAGCCTGTTCATTTAGTTTAGTAAAAATGCTTCCAAGTAGGGCTGAACAATATATCGTTTGAGCAGCGATATCGCAATGTGTGCATCTGCAATAGTCACTTTGCAGGATTCGAATATTTATTAAAGATTAAAAGATAAAGACATTATTGAACGTTATTTAAAAATACACATTTATACAGTGATGATCATGTTGTTTTATGTTTGGATTGTTCAATTTCTGCACCTGAACAATGTTAGACTCCCCAGAAAGCCACAAAGCGCTGTTTATTTCACTTTTATCTCTGCTCTGTTGTATTCATATATGCTTGTAATTTATTATAATTTATGCAAACACACTGCATAGAAAAAAATTTGATCATCCCAAACTATCTAAATGAGTGAATGAAATCTTTCCAAATAGAGCTATTACAATTCATCTGGTGAAATTATATTGTTATTGCAATGTATAATGCAGCAAAACAAAATATTGCAATGTCAGATTTTCCCAATATCATGCAGCCCTACTTAGTAATGTTTAACAGTGTTTAACATAATACTTTTAACAACTAATTAGTTTTATCTTTGCCATGATGACAGTACATAATATTTTACTACAGTAGTTATTTTGAATTTACTAGTATTCAGCGTAAAGTGACATTTAAAGGCTTAACTAGGTTAATTAGGGTAAAGTTCGGGTAATTAGGCAAGTCATTGTATAACAGTGGTTTGTTCTGGAGACAATTGAAAACTAAATAATTAAGGGGGCGAATAATATTGACCAATTTTTAAAATTGATTAATTAGTTGTTGTTTTTTTACCTGAAAACAAATTAAATAAGACTTTTTCCAGATGAAAAATATTACAGTAAATACAGTGAACAAAATGTCATTACTCTATTAATTGTCACTTGGGAAATATTCAAAGAAGAATAAAAACTAGGGCTAATAATTTTAATAAATGTGAAGTAATTTGTAAAATGTTGCTGATGCAGAAGCGTATGGTCCAGACAGAGTGAATGAGGAGATCTGCTGGTTTAGCTTCTGTCAGGGATGATAACCTCACCACACTGGCTGTTTCAGCTGGACAGTGTTTTCTAGCCGGTGTGAGTCTCTGGCTGTAGGTGTCAGTGTTTCCTCAGTTGCGCTGTGTTTGTGGTCTGCGCTTGCGTTAACAGTGATGGTTTAATGGGCAGATGGTCAATGTAAAACTCTCCGCTTCGCTGTTTTGAAAAGATGTAAAATAAGCAAAAGAGACTCTTAAATGAAAAGAGGATCAGACTGTTTTAGCATTGTTGAATGAGTAAGTGAAGTGTGTGGAAGCGCTGTGTGTTGGTCAGTGTGTGTGTTTGTTTGTGTGCGTGCTGATGAGTTTATGAGTCAGGATGAGGTGGGAAACAGAAGTCTGTTCTCACTTATATAATCTCCAAACACCACATTCCAGCAGAGCAGAACGACATGTGAAAACACATTCAGCAGGCTTATAACATCCAGCCTGATCAGTTTTATGCACAGAAACACAGACGCAATGGTACTTTTCAGGGTTCACACGAGTCAAGCAAATTCATGAATATAAGTCCAGTCCAGACATTGAGAGTCAGGGAAATTTGTATATGTCCAAGTCGTGGAATATTAGGAGTGTTTGTCGCTTTAAATGTACCTGCAGGAACCTTTATTCTTCAGTACGCCGGCTCAGGAGCTTCCGGTGAACTTGCTGTTGTAAAATTGCAGCATTTAAGATCTGGTTTCTTTAAAAATCTGTTATTCACTGCCTGATATAGCATATAAAGTGGGTCTCAGACCAGACATGAAGCACTGCATTCAATTAGATTGTTTTTAGTCTGTAAAATATGGACATTTATTTTACAACAGAGTTTCAGCACTCCTGACGGCGCTTGTGTTTAAACTGCCTTTTACCTCGTTTTACGCTTGAACAACTAAATTAATGCTGAAATCTATTTCACTGATTATATTTTAATTAATTTACATTATCGATATATTGATGCTGTAAAATACAATACCATATTTATTTATAAAGCGCATTTAAAAACAAGTAAAGCTGACTATAGTGCTGTACATTGGTAGGAGAAAATAGAATATAAAATAAAACATTTAATAAGTAAAAGCCCATAATAACAAAGTAAAAGGAACTGAAATTGAAAATTGTCACATCAACCTTTCACTGGAAGCTTATTGATGGCTGAAAAACACTTGCTGTGCAGCTCATTATTATAGTTTCCATTTATCAAAATGCAATTTTCCATACAGTAATTTTTTAAGGACGCTGTAGGCGACACTGTGGCGCAGTGGGTAGCACGATCGCCTCACAGCAAGAAGGTCGCTGGTTCGAGTCCCGGCTGAGTTGGTGTTTCTGTGTGGAGTTTGCATGTTCTCCCCGTGTTGGCGTGGGTTTCCTCCTGGTGCTCCGGTTTCCCCCACAGTCCAAACACATGTGCTCCATTTTATTCCTTTCTCACTCATTAAATGGCAGTCAAATGCAGTCAGCAGACTCGCATGAAAATATACTATAATAATAATATAATTTATAATATAAAGAGATTTGGCTTTAATTAATTCAAACTGTCACACCTGAAGCAATGATACGTGCAAAAGGAGAATACGCTTGATAAAGTCCTGCATTCTGTCAATACACACTGATTAATTAATTAAATATAGGCTACTCAAATGCTACATTACATAAATTATCCAGCAAGTATTAACTGTGCAGAGTTGCTTGTTTTGCAGATTTTCACAGAGATTTGACTTCAAAATGATGCTTTAAAAACTGTTAAAAAGTAAACTTTACACTTTTACATGAGTGTAAAGTTTGTAAAACTACTATTGAGCTAATAAATATGGGAGAGGAAAAAAGCACAGCCACTCAAACAGTAAATACAGCTGTTCTTTATTATCTCGTACACTTTAAAACATCTTGCTGCCTTCGTTTTTTTTTAGTTTAATCAAATAAACTTTTCTATTCATCTCAATTTAAATCAATATGACTGACTAAAAATATTTGGGTACATTTAGCATAAAACCTATTATTTATTATTATTATTCATTCATTTATTTTCTTTTCGGCTTAGTGCCTTTATTAATCAGGGGTCGCCACAGCGGAATGAACCGCCAACTATTCCAGCATATGTTTTATGCAGCGGATGCCCTTTCAGCCGCAACCCAGTACTGGGAAATACCCATACACACTCACTCACACACATACACTACAGACAATTTAGTTCATCAATTCCCCTATAGCACATGTGTTTGGACTGTGGGGGAAACCGGAGCACCCGGAGGAAACCCACGCCAACACGGGGAGAACATGCAAACTCCACACAGAAACACCAACTGACCCAGCCGGGACTCGAACCAGCGACCTTCTTGCTGTGAGGCGATTGTACTACCCACTGCGCCACAATGACGCCCATTATTATTATTATTATTGTTATTATTATTATATTAAAATAAGTTATAGTAACAAAAACATTTGATGTCATGATATATTTTTACATTGTAGTGGCTATTAAAATAATGCAAAAGGCTAGTTTAACCCAATTCTGGGTGTAATACAGGCTGGGTTCATTTTTTAAATTAAATATAAAGGATCAAATTTAACCCAATGTTTGGGTTTGTCCAGATTTGTCCAAATTTGAGTTGAAATAACCCAGCATTTCTTAGAATGATGCTAAACACATTTTAAGTATAGGTTTTGCCATGAATATAGCCAATGCTGCTGATATGGCATTAAAACATAAATAAATAATATATAAACACATCCTAATGTTGTTATTAATTTAAAATATTATTATTTTAATATTATATTATTAATATATAAGCCTGTTTTTCCATTCATTGTAGGTCAAATTAACCTCTTTAGTCAGTGATAGTCAGTAAATGTGATATTTGGCTTAAAGCTTGAGTTCTGAGGTTTATTCTGCTGTGACACACAGAAAGACCTTGGTGCTTCTACAGTCATTATGATTGAATGCCATCAGGTTTGCGCAGAGATGAGTCAAGCAGAAACTGTCTATTCAAGCCTTATTTGTGCCCCATTATTACAGACGTATAATTTCAGCTCTGCACTTGCCAAAGGGGATCTTTGAGTAGAAGAGAGCAACATTTTACTGTCTGTTTGTCCATGACTCAAGATCCAAATCCTGAACAGCTTCACACAAAAATGAAAGTTCTGTCATCGCTTACTCACACTTCCTTCACTTGTTCAAAACCTGTTTGACTTTCTTTCCTCTCTTGAACACTAAAGAAGATATTTTGAAGAATGCTGGAAACCTGTAACTATTGGCATGCATTGGTTTCCCTACTATGGAAGTCAATGGTTACACTGTAAGAATGCTTCTTACTTAGAGTTTTGTCTTGTTTCTAGTCTAAATATCGAATCATTCTTAAATCAAGATGCATTTTCTAGACAAGCAAAACACATAGTCTTGTTTTCAGAAATAAGGAGTCAAAATTAAGTGAGTTTCTCATTAAAACAAGCAAAATAATCTGCCAATGGGGTAAGAAAGATAATATTATTTCAAAGTGAAAACTAGATTAGGTTGCTCACCCCATTGTCAGATTATTTTGCTTGTTTTAAGAAGAAACTGACTAAATATTAACTTAATATTTCTGAAAACAAGACAATATTTATTGCTTGTCTAGAAAATGCTTCTTGATTTAAGAATGATTCGATATTTGGACTAGAAACAAGACAAAAACTCTAAGTTAGAAAAGCTGTTTTGCAGTGTAACCATTGACTTCCATAGTAGGAAAACAAATACTATGTATGCCAATGGTTACAGGTTTCTAACATTCTTCAAAATATCTTCTTTTATGTTCAACATGGGGTGGCACGGTGGCACAGTGGGTAGCGCTGTGGCCTCACAGCAAGAAGGTCGCTGGTTCGAGCCTCGGCTGGGTCAGTTGGTGTTTCTGTGTGGAGTTTGCATGTTCTCCCCGTGTTGGCGTGGGTTTCCTCCGGTTGCTCCGGTTTCCCCCACAGTCCAAAGACATGCGCTATAGGGGAATTGATTAACTAAATTGGCCGTAGTGTATGAGTGTGTGTGAATGAGTGTTTATGGGTGTTTCACAGTACTGGGTTGCAGCTGAAAGGACATCCGCTGTGTAAAACATATATGCTGGATAAGTTGGCGGTTCATTCCGCTGTGGCGGCCCCTGATTAATAAAG
Organism: Danio jaintianensis; assembly: GCA_903798115.1. Classification (NCBI taxonomy): domain Eukaryota; kingdom Metazoa; phylum Chordata; class Actinopteri; order Cypriniformes; family Danionidae; genus Danio; species Danio jaintianensis. The sequence continues at coordinate 423,211 of CAIGQV010019164.1, forward strand.
GGACTAAGCCGAAAAGAAAAAGAATGAATGAATGAATGTTCAACATGCAGAATAAAGAAACTCAAGCAGGTTTTGAACAAGTACACTGAACAACTCTTGAGGGTTTTTTTTGTGGGGAAAACTTAATTGTTTTATGTTCAATCCAGTTAAATTGGTAAAACACTAATAAGTTAACTTAATTCCTTCATGTTGTCCCAACACAAATCGATTGTGTGGAATCCAGCATTGTTTACAGCATAAAAGCCGAGTCAATAATGACACAATTTTTATTTTTGGAAGAACTGTCTTCACAATGCAGATATTTCTCCAAATGCTGCTTTAAAGGAATTATATATATATATTTATATAAGGTGTTTCCACAGAAGATGTCAGCGCGGTTGTCTCATACTAAATGTCTTTGTACTTTTATTCAGTTGTTGTGCGAATATTGTTGCTTTTGGCTGTTGAGTTTTGCTGTTTAACTTGCGTTCTTATTTTCCTGTGAGAGCAAGAGCAGATTCTGTCAAAACCCTGACAAGTAAATTACAAATCGATTCATCATCTTCCATGCAGCTTATTTTGGACTTGTCTGTAGTCTTTAATTTTTTTTTTCTGGTGGTTTAGGGCTAGACAGATCCCGGCTCATTTGATGTGTTGGAGATGTCCTGCTGTTCTTTTATTATTTAAAACTCAGCCCAAGCTTAAACAAATCTCTCTCTCTTTATATATATATTTTTTGCAACTAATATGCAGCCTTAGTCCCTGCTTAGGCTTTTAATACAATAATACAGTACAAAAATGGGGCGTCACGGTGGGGCAGTGGGTAGCACGATCGCCTCACAGCAAGAAGGTCGCTGGTTCGAGTCTCGGCTGGGTCAGTTGGCGTTTCTGTGTGGAGTTTGCATGTTCTCCCCGTGTTGGCGTGGGTTTCCTCCGGGTGCTCCGGTTTCCCCCACAGTCCAAACACATGCGCTATAGGGGAATTGGGTAAGCTAAATTGTCCATAGTGTATGAGTGTGAATGAGAGTATATGAGGGTTTCCCAGTGATGGGTTGCAGCTGGAAGGGCATCCACTGTGTAAAACATATGCTGGATAAGTTGGCGGTTCATTCCGCTGTGGCGACCCCTGATTAATAAAGGGACTAGCCCGAAAAGAAAATGAATGAATGGAAACTCTTAGGTCATTTTTGAGTGAGATGCTAATAGTCTAATCCGATTCAATGATCTATGCTAAGCTAAGCTAAAAGTGCTCCCGCCAGACCCAGAGATCAGCTGAATGGACTCCAAAATGATAAAACTCACCTGTTTAACTATAATATATATACTGTAAGTGACTTGTAAAATTAGCCAATTTCCAAAAAAGAAGTGGACTGTTTCTTTAAGAAATGTTTTACTGTCTGATGTTGGAGATCTGGAAGCACAAAGCCTCAGCGAACACCTCTGCGATGAATGGAAACGCTGAGCTTCAGCCAGATCTCATTGCCCAACATCAGTGATATTGACCAGTCTACATACCACAGAAACAACAAGGCTAATTTCTGTGGTGGTAGCAAATTAAAATCACTATTGGAGGTTTCCCTTATGATTAATCATAAATCAAAATGTTATGAAGACCAGACGAGGGTCTGCGGCTTCTCAAACCAGAAAAGTGGACTCGTGTATGTGTATGTGTGTGTTTCTCCTCCAGTGATTGGGCTTTCAGGTTTGCTGGCTCATCTTGTGCTGTCACGCTTGCTGGAATGGCAGTATTTAGTTTTAATGTCGATGAAAACACCAGGAAAAATGCAGATTATCAGACAATGATCTCCGTCTTGAATGCATCACAGGGGATCCGAATGTGAGTCCTGAATCAAAACTTGGATGACATTTTAATAACACAATGCAGTCTGAGAACCAAGCCAAACCTTGAGTTGAGGCATGAAACGTCTCTGTCTTCATGCAAGACTGAAAATGAGATGAAAATTAAACAGCATTTCAACATTGGTATGCATCTAATAGGTCTGAAACATGGCAGTTGTGTTGCAGGGATGGACATGTTTTGATTGTATTTCTTTAACTGGTGTTTGCTCTCGAAGGAGCGCCAGCCTGGCACTCATTCCTGTGTGGTTTCAATGCGCATACATGAGGCGTTTGCTGGTTTATGTGGACGTAATTGAAAAATTCTTTCTTGTGTGAAAGTGTTTTCACCTTACACCCTATTATTCTTAAAGAAGGAGAAGGATAACAATGATATGATGGTAAACAGCGCTCGGCCACAGGCTCTCCTGAAGAATGGCTCAGTGGTTTGTGTTGGTTTTGGCAGAGGCGTTTATAGTATTGCGGTCCTTTAAACACGGACATGATGCTGTTCCCCTCAGCGTGAGGGCTGCTGGCAGTTTATTACAAGGTTTTTGTAGCGTAATATACGACACCAACCAGACAATATAGCACTGCAAACTACACATGTGCAAAGAAGACACTTTTTCCCAACTTTTCAAGGTTAAAAGTTGTTGGAAGAAAGATCAAGATCCACAGAGTCGTCAAACTACACGCCCTCTAGTGGCCAAAACCACGTGCGGTGCCTTTAAACACTGTAGCACTTCCAGTGGCTTTTATAGTCACTTCAACTCATTTTATGTGTTTGTATGCTGCTCTCCAATATTCCCGAAGTGTTTACCTTGCAATTACAGTAGCTGGTATTCATCCACACAACAAAGTTAGCCTTCCTGGCAAGATATTTAGCAATTTTATTGTCCCATGCAACCCTAAATCCAGACTTGCTACACGCATTGAAGACCGTTCAATATTCAGTAGAGTCTTAATGATGTTTTTATGTCTTTTATTGCTATTTAACAGCGAGAAACAACCTCAAACAGTATTTTAAGATGAACTCAGTGAAATGCCGTCAGTAGGCTTTAATGGTGATGAACTGGGTTTTTAATAGAGTAAATCTTTTAGCTGGAATTAATGTAATAATAACTGACATTTATTTAAATTTAATAAACATCTTGGTTATTTTTAACAATTACATTCAGATAGATAGAGAAACTTCTTCAAAGTATGTTTTTAGTGGTACTCGTAATTTTTAAATGACATAAAATTACCTCATTATTAGCCTCACATTAGAAATAGCAATAATTCATGCTAAAAGAACATAAAGCAAAAATGTTGATGCCTATTATAAAGTTTGTTGTAGTTCAAATCCAGAAGAGAAGCGAGAGCTTAGTTACACCAAGAAACCAATATATGTAATGAAGAAGGAAAATAACAATTAAAGAAAAAAAAAGTAAGATTAACCTTTCTCATCCATCTGTCAGTAAAACAGCTGGAACTGCATATTGGATGCTGCAACTCTTCAAACAATTTTAATATTTCCCAGACCTGCATGATCCTCCTTGGTTATTGCTTATTGGCAGTGGCATTCTCATTACAAATTGTGTAAGCGGTGCTGGAAGTCTTTGAGGAGAGAAATTAAGAGCCGAGTATCACCAGTAGCCCTTCACTCATTCATCAGCAGCCCCTCTCCTTCACCAGTATCTCCTCCCCATTCATCAACAGCCCCTCCCCTTCACCAGTAGCTCCTCCCCCATTATCAACAGCCCATCCCTATCACCAGTAGCCCTTCACTCATTTATCAGCAGCCCCTCTCCTTCACCAGTATCTCCTCCCCATTCATCAACAGCCCCTCCCCTTCACCAGTAGCCCCTCCCCCATTGTCAACAGCCCCTCCCTATCACCAGTAGCCCTTCACTCATTCATCAGCAGCCCCTCTCCTTCACCAGTATCTCCTCCCCATTCATCAACAGCCCCTCCCCTTCACCAGTAGCCCCTCCCCCATTATCAACAGCCTATCCCTATCACCAGTAGCCCTTCACTCATTCATCAGCAGCCAGCAGCTCATTCACTCATTCATTCATTTTGAACCACTGTGTTGCTCCTCCCACAGTGGAAAGTGGGAATAGTCTAGTCAGCTATTTTTGCTCCTAACTCTGTGAAGACATAAATCGCAGCTCTCTCGCATTATTCCTGCTGTGATTAACAGTCAACCTGGGAGATTGTTCTCCTGCATCACTCAAGACCTTCCACATAAAAACACCATTCAACTTACTGCCTCGGGGTCTTCATCATTTTATTTCTGCTCTGAATGTGTGCTTGTACAGCCAAGCTGGAGACACTTCTGCACTGATGAATTTAACACAATGAGCTCTTGAGGTTGGGCAGTATTATTTAAACAAGTAATAATAAAATAACCAACTTAAAGGGACAGTTCAATGAAATATCTCTGCCATTAATTGCTCGCCCTCACATCGTTTCAAACCTGTAAGACTTTTGTTCTTCTTCATAACAAATGAGAGAGCTCTGTGATCCTCCATAGATAGTTTGTGCACACAGAAAACCTAAATAATGACTTTATTCAACAGTTTTCTATTCTCTTTAGCATCCGTTCAGTGATGTCTCTCTGGACTTTCACCATTTCAGGACTCTTGCTGTCTGTGGAGGATCAGAGAGCTCCTGGATTCCATCTAAAATATCTTTAAATGTGTTATGAAGAAGAAGGAAGGTCTTACACCGTGTCCCAACAACACGCGACCTGATAGGATTCCAGCCACAAACAATTTGTTTGTCTGCACCAAACACGACACGACAGAAACATTTAAATACCAGCCACTGCTCTCCCAATGAAATGGTAAAGACTTTTAATCTAAGTCATTCATTCATTTTCATCAATATACAATGCAATACTTTCTCCATACGCATTTGTACACAGCACCTTACAACTTGTATATTTATAACAAATCTGCACAAACAATTCATCATCCAGAGCTCTTTTGACTAACTGCATCTCTGTTTGATGTTTGTCGTCTTTTTTCATATTTATTTTGTGTTGTCACTTGTCACTTTATGTACACTGGAAGCTTCTGTAGCCAAAACAAATTCCTTGTGTGTGTAAGCACACTTGGCAATAAAACCGATTCTGATTCTGATTCTGATGACACGATCTTACAGGTTTGTAATGACACGAGGGCGAGTAATTAATGACAGAATTCTTTTTTATTTTTGTGTGTGAACTGTGAGCTTTTCTGAGCTAAATAATAAATAAATAAAAAAGCAGTTTTAGAAAGAATGGGAATGTGATCCTGTATATGATTGTAGTTTTTCCAGGAACCTCAGTCACAAAGTGAAGGCATTCACCTGCACCTGTGTGTCAGAAACATCCTCCAATGCAGTTTGTCATATTAACATCTGTATTGTTCTGGCACGAATCTTCTGAAGTATAAATAATTGTTAAATCATCGTTTTCTGTCTCTGTTGTTGAACCTTCTGAGGTCACCTCTGTAATCCCTGGCCGCGTCTCAGGGTTTTGTTTAGGTCTTGGGTGAATCAACCCCGTTTTGACGGCCACTTTGACTTTCAGCTCAGCCTAAATGTAAATACTTTTCTGTTCACATCAGCCGAAGTTCATAGACTTCTCATTGTAGGCCAGGTCACACGGGCTCCAGCAGTTCTACATTAACAAACTTTATAACATCTCTAAAAAATGTTATCTTCTCAAGTATATTTTGGCAAATATAGTAGCGTGAGGATAAAACACAAAGCAGTGATATATGTACCGCGGTAAGGCTGAATGAGACACAAACAGCGGTGGATGTTATGATTCTCTGCAAGGACTTTTAACAGTGTAAACTCGAGGTGGTGAGAGAAAGTACCGCAGTAATGTACAACACGGACATGATGTCTGCCTCTCAGTGCGTGTCTGTGCATAAAGAGACATGGAGAAAACACTGGTCTGGTGTTGTCTTTGTGGTTCTGTCTGAGAAGCTGTGGTGTGGCCTTTTAATCAGGCGGTCACATTTACATTTATTCATTTAGCAGATGCTTTTTATGCAAAGCCACTTACAAAATGAGTACAATAGCAGCGCGTCAAAACACCAGGAATACCATGGTTAGGTTAGGATTGTCGACTTCGTTCTTTTTAGAGAACAGTAATGTCTGTTGTTTGGAGATCAAGTGTTGATTAAACAATTGGTTTTTAAGAGTAGAGTTAAAGAAATAAATCATTCTGTCATGATTTACTCCCCTGTAATTGTTCTAAACCTTTATGAGTTTCTTTTTTAAGAAGACATTTTAAAGTAAGCTGGAGATCCTTTGGCTTCCATGGTATTTGTTTTTATGGACGTCAACGCTTAGAAGTTTTCAGCATTCTTCAAAATATCTTCTTTTGTTTTCAACAGAATAAAAAAAGGAAGAAGTGAAGGTGAGGAAATGATGACAGAATGTTCATTTCTGGGTGAACTGTCCCTTTAAGGCCCCTTATGTAATGTTGGACCCATACATGTGCTCTTTGAATAAGTAGTTACACATATTTTCAATGTAATGCATCCATGCTGAAAAGGAAAATCCCAAACTTTTGAATGCAAATGTAAGGTGTAAGGCAGGGGTCACTAAACTTGTTCCTAGAGGGCCGGTGTCCTGCAGATTGTAGCTCCAACCCTAATCAGACACACCTGAACAAGCTAATCAAGCTCTTACTAGGTATACTTGAAACACAAAGGCAGGTGTGTTGAGGCAAGTTGGAGCTAAACCCTGCAGGGACACTGGCCCTCCAGGACCGAGATTGGTGACCCCTGGTATAAGGTAAGATAACTTACCCATGGGGAAATTAATTTGCACTATTGTCATCGTCAGGCCAGCTGACTTCATAGCCCATTGCTGTTTGAAAACCGACTTGCTTGTGGGATAAAGGAAAACTTTGTCCTGTTTTGTTTTTTTAAACCCGAGTCACACATAGTCTCTATATGTGTAATATAAAGTTAGAACCATCGTACTACTGCATGCTAACAGCATAGTGTTAAAACAGGCCCATTAACAGTCGACCTGAACCTAAAAACACGAGTCTTCTGGTCCTAATGTCACGTTATTTAGTCCAGAGAGGACGAAAAATAAGGAAACTGCTGGAGCCAGAGTCATTCTCACACACTCCGACATGAAGCAATCTAAAACTGTGATGTCATTCGATCTGTCATGCCTGATAAAAAATAATTATCAATCAGTTATACATATGAGATTCATAAATCATATATTGCCTGTGTTAAAAACCCCCAAAACGTTTTACACAAGTCTAGATGGCAAAACTCGACCTCGCTAATGACTGTGAAAACATTGGCTCGCTCAGGCACTGACCTCCCTGTGCTACAACAGCAACGTTGTGTGTTTTGGATGTCAGCGCTGAAATGTAATGTTTAACCTACCGACGCAATTATTGTAGATTTTGGTTCTCATGAGCAAAACATTCCCAATTTTCTTTGGATGATGATTTCCTTTGTAGGCACTTAAGTCTGCGAGGAGAGACTGTTGCTGAGCATCTTGTGTATTGAAGTAGATTTTGGACTTTAAAGATTATTGTTTGTCTGTTTTTGTTTTTTGGACACCACAAATGGAGACCGCAAACGTGAAGTGTGCATTATGATACTGGAGAATGTAATGCTATGAAGGAGGTTTGAGAGTCGAGAGTTTGAGGGATTTCTGTAAACTGTTTTGATGGTTTTACGGTAGGGCGTGTGGACATAGTCTTTGGTGTTTTGCAAGAGATACTCGAGTATTCACAAAGCCTAAAGAAACATTGCTACAAATGTGCGTTCAGGTATTGAAGTGTCAATATTGAAACCTTTAAAACCCTGTAAATAAAGGTAACAATTTGCAAGAATTTTGTGTTGAGGAAACTTAAATGTTCTTAGAGAGTTATGTAAGATGAGAAGGTAATAAAATATGACATATTTTACATCATGCCAACATTACAACTCAAGTTAGCCAAATAATCAAAGTAAATAATGGCAATGACGGTAATAAAGGCCTGAGTGACTGCGTAAATGTACATTTTACTTACTTAAGAAAAGTGTCTGTTATTGTTATTCTGCTTTCTTTGTAATACATTATTTGGTAACACTTCAGTTTAAGTAACAATTCACATCATGCACTGCTGGCTTATTACCTGCCTATTATTAAGATATTAACTGTTTATTAGCACTTATATAGTGTGATCTTATTCTACATCCTTAATCCTACCCAATAACTAAACCAAACTAATATATCACTAACTATTAATAAGCCATTATTTAATATTGTTACTTGCCTCTCTAGAATACTTGACTCTGATTGGTCAATCACAGTGTTGCAATGTATGTTTTTCCTAGATAACAACTGATTAATCTATAATAACTCCGACTCATCTGGGTACTACTAATAATCTATAATCTTGACTATTTGTAAATGTGTGTGTGTGTGTGTTACATTTCGTACTACAGTATAACTAAACTGAATTTTTATTTATTAATTTCCTTTTATAATATTTGCTTGTGTATCACAATTCTGCTCATTTTGAATTTACATCAAATTGATATTGTTGATTGATTGATTGACTAATCTATTTAGACATACTACAGTCAGATAATTGCAAATGTCATGACAGCAAATTCCAAATCCGCATCCATTCTCCTGCAAGAATAAGAGGGATTTTCCTGTAGATGCCGTGGCAAGTCAAAACATGGAACAATAATGATTTTCTTATATATTTTTATTCTTTTGTAAGATGAACAGCACCAATGCCAGGTTTTTGGCTTCTTTGTCAGTTTAAGAAAGAATAAATCATGATTATGTGCACATCATATATCATAAAACACAATGCTGTAAATGAATAGCATCGGCTTTGGCATGTGCTTAAATACCATCTACTGGAATGTTTGTCCTATTAATTATCATGCTTCTGTTTTTTCCTGGCTGGAAAAAGACAATATACTGTATATTATTGCACATATCCATATAGTGCCAAACCGTATCTTGGTGAAAGCATACAGAGAGAGCTGCCATTTACCAATGTTTTCACAAAGCCTTTTAAAGGGATAGTTCATCCACAAAAGAACAGGACATTTTCATTATTGGGTGAACTATTCATTTCTCTTTACTAGTGACACTTTACACTTTCATTTCTGCCTCAATCTCCTGAATGCATGCTCTTTTTGCCCTTTAAAGTTCTTGCTTAACTGCTTAAACAGATCTGTCATAAAGTGAATTTGCATGCATGTTCTTAAGCTGATTATGCTTAATAAGCTGTCTATTAGCTGGCAGCTAGCTTTCTGCAACTCACATGGTCGCCCACTGAAGCTAAGCAGGGCTGCGCCCGGTCAGTACCTGGATGGGAGACCACATGGGAAATCTAGGTTGCTGCCAGAAGTGGTGTTAGTGAGGCCAGCAGGGGGTGCTCAACCTGCGGTCTGTGTGGGTCCTAACGCCCCAATATAGTGAAGAAGACTCTATATTGCTCAGTGAGTGCTGTCTTTCGGATGAGATGTTAAATCGAGGTCCTGATTCTCTGTGGTCAGCTGGTGTGTGGTCTGTTGCAATATGGCTGCCATCATGTCATCCAGGTGGATGCTGCACACTGGTGGTGGATGTGTAAAGCGCTTTGAGTGTCCAGAAAAGCGCTATATAAATGTAAGGAATTATTATTATTATAATGTCATGTAAAGGCATTACCTGAACATTTTTTATTAGTTAAATGTCAAAAACAGCAGAAATCTGATCGGAACAGGTAGTTTTTTTGCCCAATAACCTGATTTTACATTGCATGTAAACATTTTTATCGGCTTATTAATGTGCATTTGTCTGTGTGTTCATTCATATACGTTTGTCTTGATATCATGTATGCATTTCAATAATACATGGAACGAAGCAGCAGTATCCAGCCTTACTGGTAGATAAAACAGAGAGTCATCTGCAAAACCATGACATGAAATGCTGTATTTTTGGAAACTGTGGGTCAAGGGAAGCACATGATGTAAAGGGAAAATAGATCCCTGGGGGACTCCACATAAAAAAAAAACAGGTGCAAATGATGAGTATAAAATATCTGATGTTTACAGAAAAATTTCTGTTCTCGAGATACGAGGCAATCCACTTTAATGCAGTGCCTGAACTATGTAAGTATTATATTATTCCAAACCACTAAAATGTCAATAAAAGTCTCTTTGTTAAACTGTAGAGTTGAATTTTCAACATCAGAAGTGGACAGAGCAGAGATCAACATCCCATAATGCAATTCACCACCGCAAATAAACACAAAACTACAGAAAGGGTTCATGAACAGATGTTTTACCGTGTTCAACAGCACAGCCTCTCACACATTTCCCTCCAAAACGTTTGAGCTTCTTATGCTGATGTTTGTGCTGCTGGTGAGAGATCTGGCAAACCTTCCACAACACAGTTCATTTGCACATAAACACATACAAACCTGAAATAATCTGATCTGTGAAAGATCTCCGCTTGTTTTGTGCATGTAAACGCACTCATTAAACACGCAGCCAATAAAGCAAGTGAAGTGCGCATTTGTGGACAAGCCATTGACTTGAAAAGTGCAAAGTCTGATTGAATCTGATGTTTATTAGGCTATTTAGTATGTGTGCAATGGTAAACTCAATGACCTGTTGATTATGCATTGATTGTGATTGAAAGGAACCACATCACCATTTTAATGTGTTTATTACACACTGGTTTTATGTCATGCTTCATCGCTGTTCAGCTGCAAATCAAATATCAGGGGAGACCAAACCCAGCACACTGAACAACAGCCAAACGCAACAGATGCGACTCTGCATTTGATCTTTGCTGTGTATGTGGCCAAGACATATTAGGAGCAGTAGTTTAATTTATTAAGGGTGTAGTATGTACTTTGTGCAACTAAAGAAGAACACGAGGGTTTGTTTGAATGCTATTTGACAATTGTGTTGAAATACAAGCTTCACATGGCCTGAAAGAGATAGTCATTTCTTACCTATTGTGATGTACACTTGATAGGTGCCATATGATTAAAATATGCATATTCCTAGGCGTAGCTGAATAATATGAGTTCAGTGTGAGCCTCAAACATGATATGAAAGTTCCACGAGTGTAAAAACTCAGTGAAAAACAGGCTTATCAGGACAAAACACAGACTGTTACGCAGCACACGGGACTATTAATTAGCACACCTGCCGCATTTGCATGTCCTTTAAATGCATAAGGTAATGTGTAATTGTACATTTAGTTAATTGATCACCTATATTGTGAAATTTGTCATGTTTGTAAGGCCACACTTTACAATTAGGTTTCATTAGTTAGTATCAGTTAACGTATTTATTAACATGAACTAATAATGATATGTACAGTGTTTAATAATCACAGTTCAGCATTTACTAACATCCAAATTCATGCTTGTTAACGTGAGTTAATGCACCATGAGAGAACATGAACTAATTCTTGGTGAGTTTATAATGTAATGCGTTCCTCATAATGTAATATTTGTTATGAGATCGATATTTCATTACATTTTGAGCAGATTATGACATTATGAACATTTCAGTACAATAATAATGTAATAATCATTACATTATTTTTAGTTTTTAAATTACATGCAGTTATTACATGATGAGTTTCTACACGGCCTTACAGAGCAGGGACATTTTCACAGTATATCCTGTTGGATTCTTCTTCCAGAGAAAGTCTTATGTCTTTTAATTTGGGTGGAATATAGAAAAACTAATGATGTGTAAAAACTGCTAAGGTTGATATTATTAGCCCCCTTAAATGTTTTGTTGTTGTTGTTGTTAATTGGCCTTTAAATTGAATCTTTAGCTGCATACTAGAATCACTTGATAAATATTTGAATGTAATTAAAATGTCACAGGAGTGTTAATAATTTGGTCTTCAACTGCTTCTGGATAAAGAAACAGTGTATGCTCAAATAAAAAAACTGTATTTGTTGCCTTATAATTGTGTTTGGGGCAGCACAGTGTCTCAGTGGTTAGCACTGTGGCCTCACAGCAAGAAGGTTGCTGGTTCGAGTCCCGGCTGGGTCAGTTGGTGTTTCTGTGTGGAGTTTGCATGTTCTCCCCGTGTTGGCGTGGGTTTCCTCCTGGTGCTCCGGTTTCCCCCACAGTCCAAACGCATGCGCTATAGGGGAATTGATGAACTAAATTGGCCGTAGTGTATGAGTGTGTGTATGAGTGTCTATTGGTGTTTCCCAGTACTGGGTTGCAGCTGGAACGGCATCCGCTGTGTAAAACATATGCTGGATAAGTTGGCGGTTCATCCCGCTGTGGCGACCCCTGATGAATAAAGGGACTAAGCCGAAAAGAAAATGAATGAATGAATGAATATAAAGTCAAAATTCATATTCTTTTCGGCTTAGTCCCTTTATTCATCAGGGGTCGCCACAGCGGGATGAATGGAAGGAAAGGAAGGAGGGAAGGACAGGAAAGAAAGAAGGGAGGAAAGGAAAGAAGGAAGGGAAGGAAGGGAAAGATGAAATGAATGAAGGAAGGAGGGAAGGAATGCAAAGAAAGAAAGAAGGAAAGTAAGGAAGGGAAAGAAGGAAAATAAGGAGGGAAGGGAAAGAAGGCAGGAAGGAAGAAAAAGAAGGAGGGAATAAAGGAAGGAAGGGAAAAAAGGAATGAAAGAAAGAAAGACTCAGTTGTAGCCAGTTTAAAGTATATATTTCAGTATATCCACTGTATTTCAGTGCATTCAACAATGGCAGTGAGACTTTTAAACGGTCAGTGGTCAAGATTTTGGCTTTAAACAGGAAACAACTCAACAACCTGTGAAAATATCACATCTATAATACAGTCTAATTGACACAATTATGATGCTTTAATAATAATAATAATAATACTTCTTGCTGGCTCCATGCTGATACTCAAACAGTTTCTCCGTCCAGCTGACAGAAAACAAGTCATTCCTCAGCTTTTTACAAGAGCACCAAACAACCGTTAACCCACATCAATCCACCAGCAGAACCATAACTCCTGCAAGAGTGACGAAACCGAGCAGCTCTATATCAGTGTCTGTCAAGTCTCTTCATGTGAGCAGACTGAAGAGTGCATATTTTTATGATGTAGTAATAAATAATAGATTGATATGTCCCTCCAGGAAGACTTGCTGCATATTAATGCTGACTTTGGCTCATTGGCACATTTTATCTGCAGAGCATGACAAAGCTACAGCTGATGGCTATAACAGTTTAAGCAGAGCGCAGGGATGCGTTCGGTACCAAAACTATTCTTACAGGACTGATCTGAGCTCAGTTTACTTGTCTCGGTCTGACGTTTAGCATTTAATGATGGCATGAAACAGACGTTGCAGTGTTTTTATTTTATTTACTTTATTTATTCTTTTAATCCCAGTTTGTGATGGAGATTATGAGCGCACACATTTAAACAAAAATTAAGTGCACTGACGAATACAGTGTTTAGCATAAACGAGTAACACCGCCTTTTGAAAATTAATATTTTCAAGAATTTCTCAATGAATATAGACAATCATTTTTATAACATGATTCTGCTTCCCCCAGTGGCAGATTATTTTGCTTGTTTTAAGGAAAAACTCACTTGATTTTGACTCATTATTTCTGAAAATAAGATCATATGTTTTACTATTTTTATATTTTTTACGTTTTGGTGACTGTCGCTTTAAATGCAAATGAGATTGTGCTCTTTTCAGAAGAGGGCGGAGCTACAGACACCTGTGCGTCAGCATAGCGACAGATGTAAAACAGCAGTGTGTGTGTTGTCAGTGCTGGTCAGGTGTGCATGTTGTCGTTGGTCAGTGTGTGCTTCATGCTTCTGTCAGTCTATGGAGACTCCTGTCGCTGTTCATCTCAAACTCCACATCTATAATCCTCTTAGTCTATGCTGACATTATCTTCAGCAGCTCAAACACTCTAATGGCTGATGGACAGACGGCTGCTTCTCACTCAGGGCTGCTGTTTATGCTAATGAGGGAGACTAGTGGGCGGGGCTTTTTTCTCCCTCTGATGACACGTACAAAGGGAGAATGTCAATCAAAGTGTTTCTGCATCAAGTCTGATTATAACAAACACAATTAATTCATGTTCACCATTAGAGGCTGGAGATATTCACACACTGCTGACACACAACTGGGGTTAAACCCCACATAAAAGTCATTTATTTTGCATAATATTTTAGACATTTGGACTAGAAACAAGACAAAATCTCTAAGCCACACAATAATTTTTTGCAGTGTATTCAAAAATGGGACCATCAAAATAAAGTTTAAACAATATTTGTTCTGCAGAAGGAACAAGGGAAGGGACAAAAATAATTGTTGAAAATAATGCAATCTCACAAAATCATAATGTTTGAGAGGTTTGGAAAAAAAGTCACAAAGCGTGTTGTGTCCAAAACACGTTCCTCCTCTGTCACATGCTGTTGCTTTAGTTAAAACAGGGGATCTTTACACGTGTGTCTCATTCAAGCAAAAAGATGAATAACATTACTGCCATTTTAAACAGACAGGCTCACAGAGCATTCATCAGCTGCGGTGTAAAACGCAGGCCAAATTCACAGTCCACATCAATCACAGACGGGAGACTCGCACATAATGTAGAATGAATGTGAATGTTGATTCATGTCCTGCTCTCGAAGGGACGCAGATGGTGAGAACATGAGAAAACATCTCATCTCCAGTCCCGACTCACTCCTCCTGTCACGACCCTCCGCAGCTCCACCTGTTCCTCAACTCTGTTATTATAATGAACTAATAAAGCTCCTGTCTGCTCATCTGCCTACAGCGGGTCACGTAGGGGTCACCTGCAGACGACAGCCAATCACTGAGGAGTATGAGCCGCTGATGTTGCGAGTATATGCTTTACACTGTAACTGTACTCTGATTACTGTTCACTCACTCTCTATCCTCCGGCTTAATCCCTGTTTTATGAGGGGTCGCCACAGCAGAATGAACCACCAATTACTCTGGCATACAGTACTGTGCAAAAGTTTTAGGTCAAGGTTAAATCTGTTGTTTTACTGACGGTATAATGGATATATGTGACCCTTTACCACAAAACTAGTCATAAATGTAATTCTTTTTTGTCATTTTTTTTCAAATTGAGATTTATACGTACAGGGTGAATAAATGATCTTTCAGCTGATGTTTGGTTTATTAGTACAGGAGTTAGGTTAGGTTAGAGTTTGAGTTGTTTTGGTTTAATAGTTTAATGCTGTATTTCTATCAGGGCTGTTAGCGATATTGTCTGAATTGATGGAATTGTGAATGTTGAAAAGTACAGACAGGTTTTAATCATTATGCCATTCCATCTAGAAAGGACTTCAGCAGTAATAATTTCATTTTCAGCATGATAATGATCCGCTATTTGCAGTGAAATCCTATTTGGAGAAAGAAAACCGCTGATAAAATGCAGACAGTCATGAAATGGCCTCCACAGGGTCCAGACCTGAATATTATAGAGGCGGTATGAGATCACCTGGACAGAAAAAGAAAGATAAGACTCTCTAAACCTAAAGAAGAACTCTGGAAAGTGCTGAAAGCAGCCTGATATTACACAGCACATTATTTCAGAAAATGTCAGGACAATTAGAAGAATACAGTTCCAAGGGCAGCCGCATTAAACAGACTTTAGCTTGAAGAGGAAATGCTGTGCTGTTGTTTTTTTGTACATATTTCCTATATTTTCTCTTTGTTTTTAATAAAGAGGCTGATTATATATTGTGCAAAGAGTCTTAGGCCAACAAAGCTGGTATAGTGCTTAGGACTATATGATTTATTCAGCGGATGCAATTCCATCCGCAACCCAGCACTGGAAAACACCCATACACACTTTTATTCACCATTCACACATACACGCACACACAAATATGCAGGGAGAACATGCAAACTCCACACAGAAATGCCTCCTGGCCCAGCTGGGACTCGACCTTCTAGCTGTGAGGTGGTTTAAATGCACTTAAAATCTTAGTCAGGCCTTAAAAACACTATTAATAAAATCTTTCACACTATTAGATTAGAATTAAACTTTGCAATGACTCCACAAATTATGTGTTCTGAACTGTGGTTCCTGGTTAATTAGAATCACAATTAATGGGATTAATTGCGGTTAGAAATTGCAGATCCTGCGATGTGAAATGTTGCAGATTCACACATTGCGATATCAATGCTGAAACGATATATATTGTGCAGGCCTCTTGATTAATTTATTTCTGCTTCTGAGTTGCATTATGGGAGCTTGACCTTTCTTCCATTTATATATAATCCCATGTACTTTTACATGAGAATGTTTTTTTTAAGAGGTACTTGATTATAAGGACATTAATAAAATGCATGTCATTCTTTAACCTCACTTTAACAATATGTGACAGCTTTTGAACACAATTAAAAAAAAATATTCCTTGATCTCTCATACACCTGTATTTAACATACCATTCTCTGCATGCTTCTCTCATCATGCACCATGGGAAATGACATGGGTTTTCTCATCTGGAAGGGTGTATCGAGGGCACATTCCAAGACAGCAAACAATTCCTGCCCCCTTGTGAAAGGATAAGACGTACCTTTGCGAAGTAATGAGAGAACGTAATCTAGCCTGAAGCCAGATGGTATTAATTTTTACATTTAAGCCACAAGTTTCAAATGAGCTCTGCAGAAGGATCTGAACATGCTCTAGTAGTTCAGTGTTTTCCATACGCACAAACAAGAAGACAAGTGGTGGATATAAAAACAGCAAAGGGTTTAATTTAATAACAAACAACAGGACCTGTATGTTGGCCATGAAAAGTGAGAACAGGCACAGTCGGTTTCAGTTCACCAATGTCAGTCCATTCCTGGCATGACTCAGATAAACGGTAAAGCTTTGAATAAATAAATGATGGTTTATCTGGCAGTGGTTGGAAATAAAGTATCGTGTTTTTCTCTGCGCTCCGGAGAATGTATTATAGTTTGGTTAGCGTAATAAATATATACTCTCTTATATTATTCGTATTAATACGTTATTATTCATACGTTATGGCATCTAAAACGGACATCTTGTGGTTAGTCGTAATATACATGATTTCTTTTTATGCTCGGAGAAAGCGAGGAATTTCCCTTTTGTCTTTTTCTAATAAAAAATAATTATTCATGCTTGTGTGGAAACTCATTTATCAAGTGATGAAAAACCCTGTTACAGTTTATCTCAGTGGCTTTGGTACATTTCTCTGATCAGAATTTTAATTCTCAAAGCTATTCAGTCTTCACGTCATTGTGTCACTTGGACAATGGTATACATAATTGTATGATGTCAAGCATGTTTCTATGCATTTCCATTAATCCATTATGTCCGATGATTGCAAGTAATCTATGCTGTTTTGCTATTTGTACGAGTTGTTTTGAGAACTGCACTTGCCAATTTGCAAATGTCAAAGATGATTCGAGAAATGTAGTAAATCGACAGAAATGAAGAAACATCTGAACTCTTTTTTGTTTAGAATAAGCCAGTGTTGCAAAATAAGTTGCTGTACAGCACATCTTTGTAAATGCAGTATTTGACGAAGTCCTTTACATGTTGCATATTAGAGTTTGTCTCGCTGGTTTAAATCTTCATTTGTCTGATTTGGTCGTCAGATCATAGTAGCAGATCACAGAAGTCCAACCCACACACTGAGAGATTCAGCACTTGCACTGCTGCTGTACTCATTTGATGTCATTTGTCCATGATTACAGCTTTAGTGCTCCTCAAGACGTTTAATTCCTTCCCTCGGCTCTTTAAATCTCCTTCTCAGTAAAGGCCTTCCTTTAGGACTGTCGTGAACCTTGTGTCTGAGGTGATTCTCCAGGTGTTTGATAGAAGAATAAAGAGGCAGTTCTGCAGATGAGTGATTATCAGTTTAGCTCTGCTCCACTGGATGCTCATGTTGATCTGGAGGAAAAAACACAATAAAATGACACTGTTGTAAAAGGCTGGTGTAATGGAGCCTTTATACACAACTGCTATGAAGCGTTTAATGGTCATCAGCATCTTAAACCCCTGATTTAAAAAAAAAAACGTATCAACATTTATATGTATTTCTGTATGTATTATATCATCTTTGCATCAAATTACAGTAAGTGAATTCCCGCATGTGTGAGGTGTGTGTAGTGCAGTGTGTATGTAGGCAGGACAGTAAATCTGACATTATTCTCTCTTCTGGCTGCTGTTATCAGTCTCACACTATTGTTTTCTTCTTCTGAAAGTCTTGATAACACCATCCTGGAGTTTTTCTGTTATTATTTCAGCAAATAGGATTGTAAATAAATGATTTGTTGTACTAACTGTTCCTTGTCAGTGATTGGCTCTAAATGATTAATGATATATCATGTTAAAAAGGAAAACCAGA
The DNA here is from genome assembly GCA_903798115.1 of Danio jaintianensis. Lineage (NCBI taxonomy): Eukaryota > Metazoa > Chordata > Actinopteri > Cypriniformes > Danionidae > Danio > Danio jaintianensis. The sequence goes on from CAIGQV010019164.1 coordinate 441,366, forward strand.
CATAAAATTCAGTTCCTGAAGCAACCGTACCCTTTTAGCTTGCTTTTGAAATCTTAATTATTTTACAATTTGTGTTATACAGGCGTCACGGTGGTGCAGTGCGTAGCACAATCACCTCACAGCAAGAAGGTCGCTGGGAGTCGGCATTTCTGTGTGGAGTTTGCATGTTCTCCCCCTGTTGGCGTAGGTTTCCTCTGGGTGCTCCGGTTTCCCCCACAGTCCAAACACATGCGCTATAGGGGAATTGGGTAAGCTAAATTGTCCGTAGTGTTTGTGTGTGAATGAGTGTTGTGTATGTGTATGGGTGTTTCCCAGTGATGGGTTGCAGCTGGAAGGGCATCTGCTGTGTAAAACATATGCTGGATAAGTTGGTGGTTCATCCCACTGTGGCGACCCCGGATTAATAAAGGGACTAAGCCGAAAAGAAAATGAATGAATGAAATTTGTTTTATCAGGACCACAGAACCAGTCATAAGGATAATTTTTTTTTAACTGAGATGTATAGGTCATCTGAAAACTGAATAAATAAGCTTTCAACCATGTATGTTTTGTTAGGACAGAACAATATTTGGTTGAGATATTTGAAAATCTAAAATCTGAGGATCAAAAAGAAATCTAAATACTGAGAAAATAGACTTTAAAATTGTCAAGTTCTTAGTAATGCATATGCCTAAACAAAAATTAAGTTTTGATATGTTTACTGTACACTGTAAAAATATCCATAAATTTGCAGTTTTCCATATTTTGTGTTTCAAGTTTTTATTTTTCCCATTTGTTTCTGTGTTTTAATTGCATTGTGGGATCTTGATCTTTCTTCCAACAACTTTTAACAAGGTTAAAAAAAGTGACTTTTCTGAACATTTGTAATAGTTTGAAGTGATATATTGTCTGGGTTGGTGTTATTGCTTAAGGGGGCGAATAATATTGACCTTAAATGATTTTTAAAACAATTAAGAACTGCTTTTATTCAAGCCGAAATAAAACAAATAAGACTTTCTCCAGAAGAACAAATATTAGAGGAAATACTGTGAACAATTCCTGAATCTGTTCAACATCATTTGGGAAATATCTGAAAAAGAAATTGATAATTCTGACTTCAACTGTAGATGATTTTGTTTTTGGAGCAGTATAAATAAAGGCAGGTTTTTCCAATGAGCCGCTGCTGGTATGAGAGGGATTTTGTTACCTCTTGCTGCAGAACGATGTGCAGTCCTGGTCGCTGTGTAAAGCACACGTGCAGCGCTGACCTCCTGCATTACGCCGGTCCCGCTGGGAGCCTCTATAACTCGACATGCCGTACGGGACGGTGCGTCTGCATACACATAAAGGGAAAAGGGTCACAACCTCTGAGTTCAAGGAAACACTACCGCGGTGCTGCTTAAAGGGACAGTTCACCAAGAAATGAGAATGAGCTCACTATTTATTCTCCCTCAAGCGGTTCCATGCCCTTATGAGGTTCTTTCTTATATTTTGAAGACAGCTGAAAACCTGTAACCATTGACTTCCTTGGTAGGAAAACAAATACTATGGAGGTCAGTTTTCAGCTTTCATCAAACTATCTTCTTTTGTGTTTAACAGAAGAAAAAAAATGTCAAACTAGTTTGGCCATCAGTGCTTTAAGGCGGAGTGATCAGTTCTTTAGGGCGGGGCAATCAGTCCTTTAGGGCGGGGCTATCAGTCCTTTAGGGCAGGGCTATCAGTCCTTTAGGGCAGGGCTATCAGTCCTTTAGGGTGGGGCTATCAGTCCTTTAGGGTGGGGCTATCAGTGCTCGTTTCTGCTCTGACTTCATTAATTCTTGCCTCATTTTGAAAGCAACACCAGTCCTTCAACAAGCCAATTGGTTACCAAAGGACAAAATCATGCACCGCCCTACATTTATTTCTCATTTCAGGACCGTTTCAAGTGGATGTACTTCACCATAGTAGAAAAAAGAATCTTCACTTCCATTTCATGACAGCTCAACAGATCATTGACAGCCTTGACCTTAATAAATGACTGCTGTCTATAGTTTGTGGAGGCCAATGAAGCAGCAGTAAATGTGAGCAGCTGTCGTCAGGCCTCATCTGCTCATATACTACTGCAAACATACTGTCATGCAAGCGTCTCTTTGATCTCCAGTCAGCTCTTTAGCTCTTATATGCTGTTGGACAAGTGGCCGAGAATGCTGGTCACGTTCACTGCCAAGAATTGCTACATTCCACCTTCATTTTTAAGATTTCTGCTCAGAAAAACTAAAGGAATGAAATGACTGAAGAAAAGTCGGCACACTCTCAAATATCAAAAATCAAAAAGACACCAGTGAGACTGAGTGACAGGCAGTTCACTGAAGTAAAAAGGCAAATGTTTGATTTATTTATCTATTCATTTCATGTTTTTTTTTTTGGTCAACGCATGTATTGGACCATTTTGAAGGTGCGGTGAGGAGTTTTTGGTTGTTGCTTGAAAAACTACCCCACATGGCAAAACAATACTATAGTCATTTATAGTAAATACTGTAGTGTTTTTAACCTATAGTACTATACTATAGTAAAGTGTATTAAACTGAATGTATTTGTTATTTACATTTTGTTAATGAATGCTGCAGAATAATGTAGTATTGAATATTGTAATAAATACTGTAGAATACTTTAGTTTTTACTACAGTAAACCGGGCTATATTGTAGTATAATATACCCTATTGAAAACTCAGTATTGGGTCATTTTTTTATTACAACAGCAACTGTAGAATGACCACAACAGATTCATTCAAGTACATTATACAATAGATCAAAAACACAGTAACTTACTGTAGTTTTTTTTACCATGTTGGTTAGCTTTAGGGTTAGTTCTTTGACTGTGATTTATGTTAAAGGGGTAGTTCACCCAAAAGTTACATTTTAATCACCCGTGGCGTTGCGAGGGGGGTGGGGGGGCTTTGGTGGCTTAAGCCCCTGATGTATTGTCAAAAGCCCCTGATCTTTTGGAATATGTTGCACTTTAAAAAAAATAGGTTGTATAGCATTTATTTTGTTATCCAAGTACTTAAAATGACCACATACTTCATGCTCCTTCTACTTAACGCAGCTTTTGTGTCGGGTATTTAAACAGTCAGCTGTTCAGCAGCACCTGTTTCTGGTTCTGAAGGACAAAGAACATATAAAGGTGTATATATATGGTTCATACAGTGTGTTTAAAATTCAATAAATGCATTGTTATCTATTAGTCATTTAGAAAATAATTTAACTACCTTGCAAATAATCCATCAATTCTTTGGGGCTAAGCCCCTTATCCCTTTTGGCCCTAGCAACGTCCCTGTTACTCACCCTGGAGTGTTTCCAAACCTTTATGAGTTTCTTTCTTCAAGATTGTGTTGAGAAACTTGTAGAAACCTGTAACCATTGACTTCCATTGTAGGAAAAACAAACACTATGGAAGTCAATGGTTATGATGAGTTCTGTCATTTTTCAAAATATCTTCGACAGAAGAAAGAAACTCATAAAGGTTTGGAAACACTCCAGGGTGAGTAAATTGTAATTTTTGGGTGAACTACCCCTTTAACATAAATCACATTCAAATAACTAGCCCTAACTCTAACCCACATGGAAGAAAACTACAGTAACTTATGGTAAATACTATAGTGTTTTTGGACTACTCTATAATGTACTTGAACTATTCTACAGTAATCTGTTGTGGTAATTATAGTATAATATATAATAAAGTAAAGAGTAAACGATGACACAATTGTCATTTTTGGGAGACCCGTGCCTTTAAATTCCCTTTTACAAGAGTTTTACTGATTTAACAAGAAGCTGAAAGGTTTTCCAAAACTAAAACATGCCTCCTTTAATAAAGATAAGTCACTCCGCTAAAGATACGTTAATCATCATCATGTTCAATAAATTGTTCTTATGAGCATTCTGGATGAGATTGATGCATGCGGCCTGTTTAAGTTGCACACAGTTTGCAGTCTTATCAGTGATAAGGAAAAGGGCAGGCTAGAAATAATTCTGCTTTGACAGAAGGGAGAATGTTTGTCCGCGTGTCTCTGTACAGGCTTTAAAGACGGCCAAATGCAGTAGATCACACAATCATATACACTTACAGCTATAATATGATGCATTCTTCAGTGCAGAAATATTTTTCATTTCAGCACCCAAATGTTTATTTTACTCCGTTTCCAGTAGCCTGTCACAGCAGGGATGTGTATAGAGTCATTATTTTACATGTACAATCGCAAAGATAAAAGTTCTTAATTGACATTTATGATCCCACAAATGAACCTCTAACATCTTCTGCGTAGTGGAAACTGATTCTTCAGATTATTCTTGTTTTTTAAAGCATGAATATAAAGGTTATGGTAACAACTGCAGAGTGAAGGGGGATTTTAAAAATGTCTTTTTTAATTGCATTGCTATAGATTTTAATTTCATTGACACATATTGAGATTTAGGGCGGCGCGGTGGCGCACTGGGTAGCACTAAGGGGGCTAATAATATTGAGCTTAAAATGGCTTTAAAAAAAATTAAGAACTGCTTTTATTCTAGCCGAAATAAAACAAATAAGACTTTTTCCAGAAGAAAAAACATTATAGGAAATACTGTGAAAAAGTCCTGAATCTGCTAAACACAATTTGGGAAATATTTGAAAAAGAAGAAATAATTCACAGGAGGGAAAATCATTTAACTGTATATGCTGACCACTGTATTATAAAGAAGAAAACTCTGCCTTGTCAGGAGCTCCTCTCACTCAGTAAAGCCTGTGTCGGGTTCCAGCACCTGTTGGTCATTATCTGCTGTGCAGCTTGGACACTTACTCAGGTGTGTTGACCCAGATGATGTCCAGGTGACAGTAGTAAACGCACTCCTTGTCTTTATAGGTGTAGCATGTGCATCTCTTGTCTCTCCTGCGGGGTTTCAGGAGCTGGCAGAGAAAACAGGCTCCGCTTTTACCCTCAATCTGCTGTGGAGGAGCTGTGCTTGGGGCTTCGGGGGAATCCTTACCGCTGGTTTTCATGAGCGCGTCTTGACGAAACGAGGAAAATCCTGAATATGACAATGCTTTGATTAGAACAATGGCTTTTCAGATATCCTTTAGGCTAGCACTAAAGCAGCAGCACTACAATGTCATGATAAATGCGACACATTTCTATCAGTCATTTTAGTTGTCACTATATCTGTTCACTGACAAGTGATGTGCCATAGCCAGATAATGTGACAAAGATTTAGGCTATTAAAAGTTCATCTTTGGGACAAGCATTAGGTTTACTTAGTACATATCTTCTGAGATATTTCTATATTATTTTTATATAAGAGCAGAGCATATTTTCCACTTTTCGCGTTCTCAAGACTCTTAAAAAAATGCTTTCCAAAAACGAAACAAAACAAAACAAACCGTTAGGGTAAAAAGTGTCATTTAAATTCAATTAACTCAACGTTAAGTTTGTCCTTATTTGACCCAGCTTTGGGTTACAACCCTTTGGGTTAGTGTGCTTTTTAAATCACTCTCAAACTCTCTCTCTCTCTCTCTCTCTCTCTCTCTCTCTCTCTCTCTCTCTCTCTCTCTCTCTCTCTCAACATATATATATATTTCTTTGTCCGCTTGCACTAGTTAATACTTTAGTTGTCTGCCTGAACTTGACATATGCTAAGTATATACAAAACACTTACAATGTAGATTAATGTTGTCAACAGCCTACATACAAATGACAAAATCAGATCACAGTAAGATTCCTGAATAAAATACTACAGTAGTTTATAGTAAATACAAGTGTTTTTGAACAATAGTAAAATTTATTTTTACTGCATATACTGTGGTATTCACAACTCTTTGTTAATGAACGCTCCGGCATACTGTAATATAAACTACAGTGATCTGATAAACTGTAATAAATACTGTAGTATACTTTAGTTTTTACTACAGTAAATTGTGGTATACTGTATAGCACACCCTATAGCTATAGAAAAGTACAGTATGGGTTAATTTGTTTATATTACTGTATTTGTTGTGTTATCATAGCAGCTACAGAACTACAACAATTCAAGTTCTTTACCATAGTATGGTTCAAAACACTATAATTACTATAGTATGTTTTTAATATGGGGAATTCACATCACTGATGTCACCTAGAATTAAAACAAAATAATGGGTCACGCTTTACAATAAGGTTTTATTAGTTCACGTATTTACTAAGAATGAACAATACTTGTAGAGCATTTATTAATCATAGCTCAACATTTACTAATGCCTTATTAAAATACAAATTTCTACTTGTTAACATTAGTTAATGCACCGTGAGTTACCATGAGCTAATGACAAACAACTGTTTCATTAACTAACATATACTGTAATAAATGTGTTGTTCATGTTAATAAATGCATTAACTAATACAACTTTATTGTAAAGTGTTACCAAATAATGCATCACAGTCTAACACCTCAATTATGCTATTTTAAAACATACACTATGACTAGGCCTATTCATAATTTAAAAAATATCTTTAAAAGTTTGTTTTTTTAAGTAATATTAGTCCACATTTTTCTGCACGAGAAATGCAATGCAATCTGAACCCACCGTTGGCCATCGCGACTGTTAGTCCAATAAAAAGCAAAACTTCCAAATGTATTAATGACACCTTGGCCATCACAGTTACTCCAGATAATCTCCGTGAAACAGACGGTCAGTGTAAAATCCAGGGTTGAGCAGGAGTGCAGAGCGATCCAGCTGCAGTCAAAGGTAACATTCTGCTGCTTGTTTTCTTCCCACGTGGACGCACCTCTGTGTTGTTGGACTGCTGCAGATATATCTGATATATCAGTGGTTTACTCTCGGTTTTCTCTGCGGGTTTTATAGTGAGTGCCTACAGCATCACACACACACCTCCCGCTGGAGATCTGTAGAATGACTATACAGCTCCATCAGCTGACATATGCATGCCATTAAATCACACACCGGCACACACACATGCATGCAGTAGCACTTTAAAGGGACCTATAATGCAAAAATTACTTTTATAAGTTATTTAAACAGTTGTTTGGCTGAATATCTCCAGCCTCTCATGATAAACATTTATTAATTGTGTTTGTTCTAATCAGACTTGATAAAAACAGTCTGCAGAAACACTTTGATTGACATTCTCCCTTTGTACGTGTCATCAGAGGGGGAAAGCCCCGCCCACTAGTCTCCCTCATTAGCATAAACAGCAGCCCTGAGTGAGAAGCAGCCGTCTGTCCATTAGCCATTAGAGTGTTTGAGCTGCTGAAGATAATGTCAGCATAGACTAAGAGGATTATAGATGTTAAAGAAAGAGGTCTGTGAGCACAATTTAATTTGAATTTAAAGCCACATTCACCAAAATTTGGACAAAAAGCCTTATAGGGTCAGCTTCAGAGACTTATAAAGCATTATTTGTGTGGTATTTTCGGCTGTAACTTCACATACACACTCTAGAGACAGCAGAGACACATTTAACAAAATAATACGTCCACTTTAATGCTTTTAGTACTTTATTTTTTGCTTTATTTATGAAAGTGTTTCATAACGTCAGATTCCTTTTTGTGTGATTTTCAGCGTTAGGTAAAGTTACTTTTAAAGTATAATATATTAGGCAAGGGTGGCGCAGTGGGTAGCGCTGTTGCCTCACAGCAAGAAGGTCGCTGGTTCAAGCCTCGGCTGGATGTTTCTGTGTGGAGTTTGCATGTTCTCCTCGTGTTGGCGTGGGTTTCCTCCGGGTGCTCCGGTTTCCCCCACAGTCCAAACACATGCGCTATAGGGGAATTGGGTAAGCTAAATTGTCCGTAGTGTATGAGTGTGTGGGTGTTTCCCAGTGATGGGTTGCAGCTGGAAGGGAATCCTCTGCGTAAAACATATGCTGGATAAGTTGGCGGTTCATTCCGCTGTGGCGACCCCTGATTAATAAAGGGACTAAGCCGAAAAGAAAATGAATGAATGAATAAAATTAATTTTTTTTAAAATAAGTGTAAAAACTCCTACGGTTAATATTATTAGCCCCTTAGATTATTAGTTTTTAAAAAATATACAGAACAAAGCACTTTTATCCATTGACTTGACTAACTAACCTAACTTGCCTTGTTAACCTAATTAACCTTGTTAAGCCTTTAAATTAAATACACACTATACCTTCACACATTTCTGTCCAAACAGCTTCAAAATGCATAAATTAGACACTTTACTTGTGTGTATATATATATAAATATAAAAATAAAATCACTTTTGTACTTTTTTGATGCCGATACCAAAATGAGGCACAAAGTCTAAAGCGCAGGGCGCAAAAGCATTAAGGGCATGTCCGAATCCACTTTTGCTATTTTAAGGATGGTAAAATACGCTCTGTGCCGCGGCGCATGACAGTCTATCAGGGTTGTGCTTATTCTCTTAATGAGTTCTGGGTGTGTTTTGAGAATCAACCAATCAGAGTCTCATCTCCCATTCCCTTTAAGAGTCAGTTGCATCACACCATGGCGCATTCGCTATTTACATGGCGACTTTGTAAGTGTAAAAACTGAACGCTTCACTAACGAGAAAACAGTTAAACAGAGCATCTGCAGCGCGAGGATGAAGAACCAGCCTCCTCTATTCGGCCTCTTTACTTTCTCTTTCTCTCTCTCTCGTGGATAAGGAAACGTGTTGTACACACAAACATCCATTAGTCTACATAATTAATTTCCTTTGTTAAGAGCAAAGATTTGTTTCAAAACTATTTCTAAATTCAGTTCTAATTTCCAGCAAAGGAATAAATGAACAATAATAAGGAAGTGGTCAAACAACTGAGCTACATCCAAACACACGTGCTGTGCCCCATATGGTCCAAAACCCCACAGGTGGACAAATCTAAACTTGTTTTGAATAAAACAAATATAAATATGCATATAATAAATAATAATAATAATAATAATAACAACATTATACAAAAGCAAGTTGTGGTGAATAAACTGAAAAAGCCCCCCGAGGTGAAGAAGGCATGGAGGCAGTGGGTTTTATAGTGATGTAGAAAATAATAATTTTTGTAATATTTTAATCCTTTAATTCTTTTTCATCTGTAAAGATATTTGTGTATTTCTGTACATCCTGTGTGTATTCAGCAATGTGTAAGCGAGGCGCACAACTAACACTCTGCGCTAGACTTTAGAGCTGCTTTCAGTTGGTCTATTGCACAGTCTATTTCAGATCCTCAAAATAGCAACGCGCCAACAATGCACCTTAACACATCTCTTTTCTAGACCGGAACACCCATCAGTCCACAAAGAGGCGCAAATGGATTTACTATTTAAACAATGTGGAGCAAAACGGGAAAATTACTGTTGCGCTGGTCTGAAAATAGCAACACGTCGCGGCAAACACGTCTTGCGCCTTATTGTGCCGGGTGTATGATAGAGCCCGTAGTGTCAGAGGACTCTAAAACTTCTGACAGCATTTCACTCAAACCGTTCCGCTAATTGAATAATTTAAAAGCATTTACGTATTAAATAACTATATGTAACTAGATATTAAAGTTTGAAGACAACTTTGATGATGGATTGAGAAAACCTGTTGGAAGCAGTTTTTATAGTTTAAAAATAGTTTGAAAAAGTATAAATAGATTATATGGAATTAGCATGTTGTTAATATGTTGCTAGTATGAATTAGCATGTTTTTGTTTCCCTCCATGTTGTGTGTTTGAACAGAAACACATAATCAGTTGAATATAGTACAGGCGTGAAGTCAGTTTAAAGTGGTCACAATGTAGAGCATTAAAATCCCTGTTCGCTGTGGATCCCACAGAGAAATTAATCCTGAAAAACAGCCTGGATCAGCCACAGTCAGACTTACACAAACGTGTAAACATGAGCGTTAAGAATAAATAAAGAGATCAAGTCGTTTCACAGTGTGATTCAATACGGTCTGAACTGGGAATCTTTTTGAAAGGTTTTAATCAATGGCTGCTTGTGTGGCCGACACCGATTCGTTTATTTACATTCCGGCTGAATTTAACTTGCATTACATCTATAATTGACCATGAAATGGCTGACTCCTGCACTTGGTTGCTAGTAAAAACACATCTCAATATTTGGGCTTTAGATCACGTAGCAGACAATAGATGTCAGAGATACAGTTCATAAAGACATATTGCTGTTTGATGGATTCCCTTCCTTGTGTATTTTTTTGGGTGGGGGGGATTAGGGGGTCAACTTTTTCAGTAATGTTAGTTTGTGTAATACATGCTTCAGTGAATCAAATGTATGTATTTATTTAAAATACAACTAATTTATTAATAAAAAGATTGAAATGTTCAGTGTTTTGAGGGACGTTTAGTGTATTCTGACCTACAGTCATGAATATACTAAACAGAATGAACTGCCAACTTATCCAGCATATATGTTTTACACAGGATGCCCTTCCAGCTGCAACCCATCACTGGGAAACACCCATACACACTCATACACTACGGCCAATTTAGTTAATCAATTCCCCTATAGCGCATGTGTTTGGACTGCGGGGGAAACCGGAGCACCCGGAGGAAACCCACACCAACACGGGGAGAACATGCAAACTCCACAGAGAAAGACTCAAACCAGCGACCTTCTTGCTGTGAGGCCACAGTGCTAACCACTGCGCCACCGTGACGCCCAATGTAAGTTTTTAAAAAAGTTAATTTATAAAATTAAGTTTAATAACAGAATAAATTGTGTCTTTTCAGCTCATTTTATGCAATTAGTTTGAACAGGCAGCCAAAAAATCCCTTTTATTATAAATAAATAAATAAGATTCCTTTAATGTATCTTGAATTAATGCATGAACCCGGCTGTGTTTAACTGAAATAACGGCCTGAAGCCTGTAGGTCATTCATTCCCCACATTAATCTAGTCTGAGCCTGGTCTGAAGATGCTGCCGGAGATGTTAGATCAGGACTCTTCCCTCGTCTGCTTTTTAACTCTGCAACATCTGAGACCAATTTCACCCCTGAAGTCGTGACCCACCGTTCATCATCAAGCAGAGCGCAGAATAGGAAAAATACTCAAGAAAACAGCAGCTTACCTGGATTTCAGGAGCTTATTTACATAACCAGAGCTTCCCTTCACAAATATACTACTGTAGGAAAATCTGGAGGTGTCCAGCTCAATATTCCAGATATTTTCATGGAAATATTTAAAGAATGCACAAGATGAAAGCTGCTCTACACTGTATAAAATAACTAACAGTTTCTGTATTTTGTGTTTATTTGCGGTGGTGAATTGCATTCTATGGCGGCACGGTGGCTCAGTGGTTAGCACTGTCTCCTCACAGCAAGAAGGTCGCTGGTTCGAGTCCCGGCTGGGTCAGTTGGTGTTTCTGTGTGGAGTTTGCATGTTCTCCCCGTGTTGGCGTGGGTTTCCTCCGGGTGCTCCGGTTTCCCCCACAGTCCAAACACATGCGCTATAGGGGAACTGATGAACTAAATTGGCCGTAGTGTATGAGTGTGTATGTGTGAATGAGTGTGTATGGGTGTTTCTCAGTACTGGGTTGCAGCTGGAAGGGCATCCGCTGTGTAAAACATATGCTGGAATAGTTGGCGGTTCATTCCGCTGTGGCGAACCCTGATTAATAAAGGGACTAAGCTGAAGGAAAATGAATGAATGAATGAATGAATAAATGAATAATTGTCATTAATTCAAGCTGCAGGTGTAACAACAACCATTTCTAGCCCACCATTGACCTTTCCTCACAGCTGTTTGTCCATATTTCTCCTAAAGCAGCTACCACTGTGACCATCTGAGCTTCTGCGTTTCATTACAAGTAAATAAATTTCCTTGTTTGTTTGATGGGATGGGCTGGGCTGGTTTCTCCCACAGCACACTGCATACATCTGTTTGAGTTATTAAACACTGACAGTGAGTTAAGCCGTTCCTGCTGTATCTCCCCGAGACACCTTCAGACATTAACATCTCTCTCGTTTTTGGAAGACGCCTGATAAATAACTGGCTGGCACATTGGCTTAACCTTCCTTTCATTTTATTGATTTTTTGGCTTAAAGTGCAAAAAATACCACACACCCACCCCCCAACCCCCCGCTCCCCCGCACACACAAACAAACAAACACACACACGTGTATATCTTTATGGGGATTTTCCATAAATGTAATAATGTTTATATTGTACAGACTGTGTATTCTAGCCCCCTACTCAAATCCCAATCCCTAAACCCAACAGTCTGTAATTTCACTTTTTAAAATACTCCATCCTGTGTCATTTATGAGCCGTTTTCCTCATGGAGACAAAAAGAAATGTCTCTATAAGGTCACACTTATGGCTATACAAGTGTAGGAAACATTGGGTCCCCAAAATGTAAGGAATACAATGTACACAAACACACACACTGACATATATAAGTCAAGTCAGCTTTTAAGTTCATCTGTATTAAACTGTTCTAAATACTTTAGTTTAACCACAGTAAATGGTGGTGTATTAAAGTGGTGTATTACCCTTAGAATGCATTACTGTAGTGACGAGTGGGGAGTGAGAATGTGTTGCGTTAACAGGTGATTTGACTGCAGGAACGAGTTAACCTATGAAATCAGCTTGACTTTAACTGGGGATGTGTGAAACAGTCATGCTTGTAAACCCATTAAACACTCATAAGCATCTCTGTAAAGCTTCTAAATTTGGACTTGGATCCTGTTTACACGCGTATTTTGCACAGCAAATGATCAAATATCATGTATAAAACAGTACCAAAACATGACTGTTAAATGAACATCCGGTCTGTTGCTTAAACTTCGCTTTATAGCCAGCTAAAACGGTAAAATCACTGCGCAAAGGAATTTCAAAAGGGACTGACAAGTAATAAACCACAAAACACTTGTAAGATGTAAATATTTGTTCCTGAATTAGACTGAGGTGTTGACTCAAGCTTTGAGTAAGTTTTGATGAGTACATTAGTAAGTCTGGGTTATTGAGTTCCAGATAAGCGTAGTTCACCATCGCCTGTCCGCTGCACTCCTCTGTTCTCCTACATCTTGTGGTTTTGGAGCGAGCGATGATGATGATGATGTGCTTCAGATTTCATTCTTCTGTGAGGTTTGTTTTTTCTGTTTTCTCACAGAAATGCGGTCTTGTTTCCCTGGACGTCTCCTGCTCTGCCACACACTGAACTGCACGGCAGGAATTTTGCTTTGGTGGTTTTGTGGAAGTTATTTTAACTCCTCGGTGTGAGTCTGACTGAAATAATTCATCGGTGGGTTATTTTTCACCTGAGGATAAGGAAACAATACAAAACACATGCTTTTTAATTTACAGTAGAAGTTAAAAAAATACAAATGTAAGTGTAAATGAGATTTATTGTCCAGGTGCACAGACTCCTTAAAAGCTGGTGGGACTGTTGTGCTGCATGGGGCGAAAACAAACTAGTTATTTCGTTCATTTAATTATGTATTTATATAGAAATGTGTCTTGCATGTGACAGAATGAACATTAAAAAAACATGTAAGCAAAAATAAATAGATACTAACAATAATTAAATGTGGTAAAAACTAAATAAAGGCATAAATATATTATTCTCAAAATAAATAGATTCATAAATGTTTAAAAGAACATCTGAAAATAATAAATGAAGAAAAAATTAAACAAAAAGGATTTAAGATTAATCTGAATAAAAATTCAATATATTCAGTCATGTATTACTTACACATAAGCCATATATTACTGTATTTATTTTATGTTTTTACGTGATCTATTATATCTATCTGTCTCTCTGATTAAGTATATATGAATTAAAAATAAACGGGTGGGGGGGGAGGGGGGTTGGGGGTAATAACTTTGACTTCAACTTATATATATTCTGTTTTTAATTCATACATATATATATATTTAGAGGCAGCGCGGTGGCGCAGTGTGTAGCGCTGTCGCATCACAGCAAAAAGGTCACTGGTTCGAGCCTCGGCTGGGTCAGTTGGCGTTTCTGTGTGGAGTTTGCATGTTCTCCCCGTGTTGGCGTGGGTTTCCTCCGGGTGCTCCGGTTTCCCCCACAGTCCAAAAACGTGGTATAGGTGAATTGGGTAAGCTAAATTGTCCGTAGTGTGTGTGTGTGTGTGAATGAGTGTGTATTGATGTTTCCCAGTGATGGGTTGCAGCTGGAAAGGCATCCGCTGTGTAAAACATATGCTGGATTAGTTGGCGGTTCATTCAGCTGTGGTGACCCCTGATTAATAAAGGGACTAATAGTTTATACTGTTGTCCAATAACTAGTTAAGGCTTTAAATGTCACTTTAAGCTGAATACTAGTATCTTGCAAACCAACTAGTAAAATATTATGTGCTGTCATCATGGCAAATATAAAGACATTACTTATTATTAGCCATTATTCTCTCCATTAAACAGGCCTTGTGAAATATTTGAAGAACAATACATTTTTTTTACAGGAGGGCTAATAGTTTTGCCTGTGTATTCACGTTTTGGTCAAAGATTTGGGGGAAAAATTGAGCAAAATACTTTTGTTTCTCAGCATTTTCACCAGATCATTATTTTCTGCAGACATCAGAGCTCAACCAGCACTTCATCCTTCAACTGGAATATGGCAGAACACCACACAGAATCACCAAAACTTGATATTGTGAGTTGGCTCTGGTTATTGGCACTTCTGTCATTGCCTGTTTCCACTCAACATTATCCTGATTTTCAGTCCACAGAAGTGAACCAGCATGCTCAGTTGAACAGCATTTATTATTGCCCATAACTGATACTAAACCAATAGATTATATAATATTTCAGAAAACACACTGTATGGTAGACTTTGTTTTGAGGATGAGTAGTTCGATGTGGCTATAGTGTAGTAATTTTGCCTGTAATTTACCATGAAGTTTACAAAAACATTAACCCATTGCAAGATGTTAAAAACATGCAGTGCTCAGCATAAATGTCGCCTTTAAAAATGACGTTTTTTTATCCATTTCTTGGTGAATATGAGACCAAACAATTGCATTTTCTACAAAACAGTTTTATAGAACATTTATTTTTATTAACACAAGTGTGCGGTCACCAAAACATCTTACATCTCTCATCAAAACATCTCTAGGATACAAAAAATTAGACATTTAATCCAAAAAAGCCGTTGAAAAAAAGTTTATACCCTACAACAAATTCAACTAAACCTAATATTTTGTGTTCTCCTTGATTTTTAAGAGCAGAACCGATTCTGAGGACACACAGCAACATCTTTCCACTGCTGAGGATGAACTCTTTCAGACACTGACATTCATCTTGTCTTTTCAAAACTCCCTAAAAGTGCTCTGTTGGCTTAAGGTCTGGGCTGGGGACACGCGTATACTGAATCACGTTTCCCCTGTTCTTCCTCAGAAATGAACCAGTGACCTCAGGTTTAGGTTTTGGGTCATTATTGTGATGAAAGTGTGTCCAGTGGCCGAGGGCATGAAGTGATGGTAGCAGCTTCTTCTTCAGTATTTCACAGCACATCTGTGAACTCACAATGCTGTCTAGGGTTGCCAGGTATTTGCAATAAACTAGCGCAATGGGCAATCAAAAGTACCCCAGTAATACCAAAACTGTCGGTGGCGCAGTGGGTAGCACAATCGCCTCACAGCAAGAAGGTTGCTGGTTTGAGCCTCGGCAGGGTCAGTTGGCGTTTCTGTGTGGAGTTTGCATGTTCTCCCTGTGTTCGTGTGGGTTTCCTCCGGGTGCTCCGGTTTCCCCCACAGTCCAAACAGATGCACTATAGGGGAATTGGGTAAGCTAAATTGTCCGTAGTGTATGTATGTGAATGAGTGTGTATGGGTGTTTCCCAGTGATGGGTTGCAGCTGGAAGGGCTTCCGCTGCATAAAACATATGCTGGAATAGTTGTCGGTTCATTCCGCTGTGGTGACCCCAGATTAATAAAGGGACTAAGCCGAAAAGAAAATGAATTAATGTATATATTTTAGCACATATATGTCCATTTTCTGTATATTTCGAAAATATTTATTGACATGAACTAAGTTTGAACAGCACTTCAACAGCATTTATTAATCATAGTTCAACATTTACTAATGCATTATTAGCATCCAAAGTCATGATTGTTAACATTAGTTAATGCACTGAGAGTTAACATCAACTAACAATGAACAAGTTTATTCATGTTAGTAAATACATTAACTGACATTAAGTAATACAACTTAAAGTTGTAAAGTGTTACCCAATATATTTTCTGCCATGTGGGAATGTATGTTTATTCTGATTACACAGCCGTTCTCCTGAGCAATTCTCTATTTGTCTGAGCGAATGACCTTCAGCCAGCTAGAGCGGATGATGACAGGGCAGGAAGGTTGAAGTCTGTGATGAGTAAAAGTGTTTTTAGTGTGTGATTCAGTGCATTGGCTGCGTCCCCTGATGCTAATGACTGATCTGTGTGAAACCCCATGGTAAGAGTTTTCTCCTGGGCCAAAGATTTACTCATTCAGCCGAAGTGAGTCACGTAAACAGATCACACTCTGGTGTAAAGCGTGTGTGTGTGTGTGTGTCCCGCTGCGTGCTTTCTCCAGGTGGCTTCATGGGTGAAAAGGTGAATGTCCTGAGGCTGTGAGATGCGGCATGATTCACTGTTAATGGAGGACACAGGACCCGACGGCTGTTTGCTGGATGTAAAATGCACCTGGATGCACATGTGGGCACAAACAAGAACTTACTTAGAGTTTTTATCTTTAGTCCAAATACAATATCTAAAAACTCTTAAATCAAGAAGTATTTTCTAGACAGGTAAACAATATAGTCTTGTTTTCAGAAATAACGAGTCTAAATTAAATGAGTTTTTCCTGAAAACAAGCAAAATAATCTGCCACTGGGGGAAGCAGAATAATATTATTTCAAATGGAAAACAAGGTTATTTTGCACACCGCACTGGGTTAAGCATTAATAAAATGTCAATTACTACAAAAGTTCAAAGCCATATAAACTGTTTTAATGAGTCAGTTAATGGTTAGCAAATATCATCATGTTGTGAATTTTCCTATTCAGGCAAACAGCGTTTAACTCCTTAGGTAATTATTAATGAACAGCTCAGTTCCTAATGAGGCAAACATTAATTAATGCATTTTAGTGCACCCATATTTTAAAGTGTAACCTAACATTTTTTTCTGTCTAAAGGCAACTTTTACAATACGCGATCTGTCAAAGGCCAATAATTCAGGGCGGGAAAACAGACTGTAGTAATTAGTAACAGTAATGCTAAAACCCGTCCAAGAGCTCCATGCACTGTTGATACTAAAAGCATCTTTTTCATGGGTTCACCCATTGGTAACCATTTGTGTGTCTGGTTATGAATCTAGTGTGTATGCCACCGGATATTTAACCATTATAGAGTGTGTATTTGTGTCAGTTAGGATAAATTTGGACCTCCTGAAATAATCAGACATTTCCAACCCGTGGCATACACACTGGATTAATAACCAGACACACAGGGTGAACCCATGAAGAAGATGCTTTTAGTATCAACAGTGCATGGAGCTCTTGGACGAGTTTTAGCATTGCTGTTACTAATTACTACAGTCCATCTGAAATGTCTGATTATTACTGAGGTCTAAATTTATCCCAACTGACATAAATACACACTCTATAATGCAGGGCATTACATATACAGGGCATTATAAACCAGCATTTGGTTAAATATAGGCAAAGACAACCATTTGCTTAAAAAAGTGCCATTTAAATGTAATTGAAAATAAATAATAACACAATGTTGTGTTTGTTCATGTTTGACCCAATGTTCCCTGCATTTTTTGAGGGCAGGGAAAAAATTAATGAAAAAAAGCTAACAAATCCAAATCACTAGATTTGTAAGAAAAAGTGAAGGTTTTACTATAGCTCAAACTCCTCTTCCTCTCCTGTAAGCATAATTCATCTCATTGAATAAGATTTGTCTAAAATTGTGCAAATGTGTGCAGACTTTCAGCATCACTGTTGTTCAGATTATAAAACAAATGTGATTATGCAAATTCGAAACAATTGTTTGGCCTCAAAATGCTTGGAATATTCACAGATGTCGGGATAAAATATTGTGACTGAGTTTTTTATCAACCCGTCACAATGACAAGCATACACCAGTAAATACAGTCATGTAAAAAACAAAGTTAAGATGACCTTCTGTATTCGATGATTTTCTATATCACGACATGATCTTGGCAGGTCCTAAAATGTGTAATAATAATAATAAGGTTTATTT
>CAIGQV010019164.1:459533-472651 GCA_903798115.1 Danio jaintianensis
TAAAATATAAAAACAGATAAGCAAATACAAAAACACACAAAAACGTTAGGTGTAAGATAAAACTTCAGATGAACATCATCACATCACATCTCACACTGCGTCATTATTTATTGAACAGAAATAAAGCCAAGATAGAAAAGCCATAACTATTAAACCTATGATCAGATCCTGTAGATGCACGTTTAGCAGAAAGTCCTGATTTTCTGGATGATCTTCTCCATCTCTCAGGTCATTCTGGAGTTTGGGAGTTTCTGCATTTCAGTCAGGATGAGCTCTGCACTTTAACGATTGAACAGCTTGATGTTTTGTCTTCTTCTTCTCCTTCTGCTGTTGTGTTGTAGATTTGTTGCTGTGTTTGGGATCATTGTCTTGTTCAGGACTCAGTTTTGGCTCAGCTTTAGCTGTAGGACGAGTGTGTTCACACACACCTGCTGAAGCTGCAGAATGACACACTGATCTTAATGACTTATTTTTGTTAAAGCTACAGCTGAAGTCAAAATAAGATTACACAAGAGAAGATCTTTTTGTCAACACATTTTTAAACATAATAGATTTGACAACTAATTTCTTTTGTAAAACACAAAAAGACTAGGTTAGGATAATTGGGCAAGTCATTGCACAACAGTGGTTTGTTCTGTAGACAACCAGAAAATTTATTTATTCCTTTTCTTTTTAGCTTAGTCCCTTTATTAATCAGGGGTCGCCACAGCGGAATGAACCACCAACTATGCAACCCATCACTGGGAAACACCCATACACACACACACACTCATACACTACGACCAATTTAGTTCATCAATTCCCCTATAGCGCATGTGTTTGGACTGTGGGGGAAACCGGAGCACCCGGAGGAAACCCACGCCAACACGGGGAGAACATGCAAACTCCACACAGAAACGCCAACTGACCCAGCTGAGGCTCGAACCAGCGACCTTCTTGTTGTGAGGCAACAGCGCTACCCACTGCGCCACCGTGACGCCCGGAATTAATTAATTAATTGTTTTCTAATATTAATAATATTGACCTAAATAACTTATTTTATTCCAGCCAAACTAAAGTAAATAATACTTCAATAAGATAAGAAGAAAATAAGAAGTAATAGTAAATAAGAAGAAAAAATATGATCAGAAATACTGTGAAAATGTCCTTGGTCTGTTAAACATCACTTGGGAAAATATTTGAGAACGTTTGTACAGGATGGCGAGTAATTTTGACTTCAGCTGTATATGTTGCTGTTCATCTAAGGTTTTATTTCCCAAATTTTATCATTCATCATTTTTATGCCCGGATGTGGAAAAATTGGACTTTCGTTGGGTGTACTGTACTGTACTAACTTTTTCACATGACTGTAGTTTTATGATGTTCTCACTGCAGCAGCTCATTTTCCACCTTATTTTAGCAGGTTTGCATGTTCTCTCTCACCTTACTCAAGCTCAATGACAAGCTTCTGCTCGTCATCGCTGCTGCTGTTACTGTCCTCCAGTTCCAGATAACCACTGCTGCCCACATAAAGCTGTTTCGACTCTGATGAGCTGCTGTGTGTGGCTGGAGCACACATTTGATGCGTCGGTGCTTCTTGAATTGTCATTAGCAGAGACTCTTTGCGAGACCTGGATCCCTCACTGGATGATGGAGGAACACTTGCAGTAACCGTCTCAGTGTTCAAAACACCACAGTTATTTTGGCGATCTGATGCAGATGTGCCGCTGGTTTTGTGCATCTGAACTTGAGTGCCTTTAGAGTAAATCCAGTAGCTCATTGCACCTCTTGCTTGCGTCTCCTTTTGAAATTCACTTTGCGTGGTATTCGCTGATGGTGAATGTCTGCACGTTTGATTGGAACATTTTGTCATATTTAATAAGGCCATTTCCCTTTGGTCTGTGTCTGGAGAAGGACCGTTCCCCAAATATTCACCCATGTTGTCTGTTCTGCTGCTGCTTTCCCATTTACTTTGACCCTGACAGTTTGGTGGAATTAGGTCTGTGCAGACAGATGTTTCTGGATTGAGTTTTTCATGATGAAGTGATTGTGAAAAGTTAAAGCGATCTTCCTGGGAGAACTGAGAATTCGCTTGAGTAGATGTCGGATGTTTCCCGCTGGATATCGCCTGATCCTGTTGTCAAATGATACAAATAATTAGTACATGCTTGTACAATACATTACGCTCTACAGAGGTGGCTGGGCCACTTGATAATGGATGCAAGGCAGTGCTTTATTCTAGCTTTTTCTACAGTAATTTATATATTAAAAGATAAATTAAATATAAGATGGTCTACACTACAAAAAATGATTTTCTTACTTAGAGTTTTTGTCTTGTTTCTAGTCTAAATATCTAAAAAACAAATCTTAAATCAAGAAGCATTTTCTAGACAAGCAAAAAATATAGTTGTTTTAAAGAAATGATATGCAAGTTTTTCCTTAAACAAGTTTTTATAACAAGTTTTTCCTTGTTTTCGTTATTTTGCTTGCCCCGTTGGCATTACCCCAAAAAGAATGAACTGGAGAAGATTGCCATGTCACAGTGGGCAGAGTCTCGTGGCCACGCCCACCTATCATCATCATCATCATCATCATCACTGGTGTTTTTCCAGCAAGTGAACAAACTGACTAATGGTTTTGAACTCCAGAACTTGCAGCTTTATGATGTTTGTTCTTAATGAGCACTTGCTTTCTTTTCTCTCACCTTTCTTTTGTCTTGTTTGCCAGTTTCTCCAGAGCTTCGGCATGTGCTGTTTCCGTCAGTCATCCCTGTGGTTGATCTTTTCCCCTCTTCATCTCCATCCTCCCGTATTTTGGCTCTTGATTCCCCTCTATCTGTCCTAGAGTCCCTGTGAAACCTCACGTTTTTCAGCACATCATCTTCCCCAGAGCCTGAAGCAGAACATGAGCTGAATTAATAAATGCTCTATTATTTTGGAGTCTGAGTTTTAAAAAATTTTTATTTATTCTTTATTTAGCCAGGAAAAGTCCCATCATCTTCCAGGGAGACCTGGTCAAGACACAAGCACGTCAAGTTGCACACAAAACCATCTATAAAATAAAATATTCACACAAAGCAATTAATAAAAGTAAGATCAAGCACATACTCCTTTAAAACACATTTCAAAAGACATTTAAAAGTACCCATGGGTGGCATTAGCTATTTTCATCCACCTATTTTCATGCACATTTTGAAATGTCACACCAAGATGTGAATGCATATAAAAAGCATATGTGCATGAGTGTTATAGAATTGGAGTTTTTGTCTTGTTTCTAGTCCAAATATCTACAAATCCTTAAATCAAGAAGCATTTTCTAGACAACATATTGTCTTGTTTTCAGAAATAATGAGTCAAGCTAAATAATCTGCCCATGGGGTGAGCAAGATAATGTTGTTTTTTGGTTTTGACATAAGATTATTTCACTTACCCCATTAGCAGATTATATTACTTGTATACTTGTTTTGAAGAAAAACCCACTCAATGTTGGCATATTATTTCTTAAAACATGACAATATGTTTTGCTTGTCTAGAAAGTGCTTCTTGATGTAAGACGTTTTAGATATTTTGAGACAAAAACACTTTTGCATATGGTAAAGAATATTACCATATGCAAAACTATATGAGAAGAGATTCCACTGAGTATCAGCTTTTTCTTTTGGTTCCTTTGAGTATATGATTGTATGCCAGTTCATATGAGGGCAGTTCTATGTGTTTAAACTAATCCAGTAACCCACCGATAGGCTGTTAGTATAATATTAATATTAATATGGTAGTAAGTCAGTTTTAATATGTTCATGAAATAAGTAAACCCACAACAAGCTGTTTTTATCACCATTTCTTTATAAGCTTCAGGTTTATGCCAACTAAAAACTTTCTTATCCCAGTTTAAACTGGCAACAGGAGTCTCTTTC
This sequence comes from Danio jaintianensis, assembly GCA_903798115.1. Lineage (NCBI taxonomy): Eukaryota > Metazoa > Chordata > Actinopteri > Cypriniformes > Danionidae > Danio > Danio jaintianensis. The sequence goes on from CAIGQV010019164.1 coordinate 463,426, forward strand.
AAACAAAACATAAAGCTGATTTTCTGAATATTACAGCCAGAAATCTTATGTAATTGATGTGCATTGTCTTGCCGTTCAGCCTCCTGGAACGCATGCCTCATTGCAAACCGAATATCAGCCAAATGATGAAAAAACAACATGACAGTTTCACATTGTATATCAAGGCACACCGATCAGCATATGCTACTAAATATTATGATGGTGGGGATGTAAAAATGATTGTCCTGATGAAAAACAATCGGTGCGATTCTCTGGGGTGGAACTGGTTTGGCTGAACTCTTGCGCAGCATTGCTTAGAAAAGGAGCTGCAAAATCTCCCTTCACTCTTTGAGTCTTTGTTCTGCAGGTCTCTAAAGGGAGCATCTTCCAGCCCGAGCGCCCGTCTATTCCCTCAACATATCTTAACCCTTGTGTGGTCTTTGGTTTCTGAATATTCAGTTTATCCTACAGGTAAAAATGAAACTAAACCTCTGAAATAAAGCAGTAATTCTCAAATCTAACAACCTTTATCACAAAGCCTGTGAGTTTTCCCTCGTCAGTGTGGAGTATGTTGAATCAGTGGGCAACACTCACTTTTGACTGAAGGAAAGAGTATATTTTCCGGTTCTAAATGTAACTGCATAGGTGTAAATGTTTTAGCAGGACAGTATTTATGAAGGTTAAACTATTAAATGCTTTTCTTACTTAGATTTTTGGTTTTGTTTTTAGTCCAAATATCTAACAATTCTTAAATCAAGAAGCATTTTCTAGACAAGTACAAAATATAGACTTGTTTTCAGAAATAATGAGTCAAAATGAAGTGAGTTTTTCCTTAAAACAAGCTAAATAATCTGCCACTGGGGGAAACAGAATCATCTTGTTTTTCCTTTTGACATAAGATTATTTTGCGTACCCTATTGGCAGATTATTTAGTTTGTTTTAAGGAAAAACTCACTTCATTTTGACTCATTATTTCTGAAAATACTTTTGCTTGTCTAGAAAATGCTTCTTCAGTTAAGAGTTTTTAGATGTTTGGACTAGAAACAAGACAATTGCAGAATAATAATATTGTGTGTGTGTGTGTGTGTGTGTGTGTGCGTGCGTGCGTGTGTGTGTGCGTGCGTGCGTGCGTGCGTGTGTGTGTGTAGCTTTTGTGGTGTAAAAATGTTTTTATAGATGACCATTTTAAAAGGTTGACCCCTAAGACAACCCTAAATGTGTACAGATTTCATGAAACATAAAGTTATAAAATGGTTATTTTTTCTAATATTGGGTTAGTTTGTATTAGTAATGGTTAGTTTTTTTCTGTTGTTAACATGATCACGGGTCATTTTTGAGCTGTAAGTCAACAGGAAGGTTTTTCAGATTTTTCAGACACAGGTTTATCTTGTGATTTATGAGGACTCTCTATAGCCCTAAGGCATTTTATACTGTATAAATAGCTTATTTTATGGTCCTACCCCTAAACCCAACCCTCAAAGGGAACCTATGGCAAATTCTGAAAGTGAAAAGACCTCTTTAAGTATATTAAACAGTTTTAAACTACTAGGACACAAGGCATGTCCCTGTAAACTACCTCAGTGTTGTAATACACCCTCAGAAATAAAGGTACAAATCTGTCACTGGAGCGGTACCTTTTCAAAAGGTGCATTGTATTGTTCCTAACAGGTCTTTAAAGCTACATAATAATACCTAATTAAAAGTAGAAATGTGTACCTCATAGTACCGTAAATGTGCAAAAGTAACCCTTAAAAGTACAAAAGTATACCCTAAAGATACTAATGTCCACTTGTATGGTACAAAAGTGTACCTATTGAACAGTTACCACCCCAGTGTCAGATATTATACCTTTATTTCTGAGTGTGTAGCTCATACCCAAGTCATACAAATTTGTCCTCATAAATCACATAACATGCACACACACACACACACACACACACATAAAAAGCTGTCATAGAGCGATGCATGCTTTGTTTATTCTACATCCTCTGATCAACCCATGACCTGCTTCATATGTATTATTCTGACTAATTTGGATGAGCTGTAAGCTAATGATCTTTCGAGAGCACCATTTCCATCGTCAAACCTGCGCGGATCAAATGTTTCCCTCTAACAAGTGACCCTGATAAGAGAAACATCAGGTCGGCGCAGGATTATGGGGGAATCACAAAGGTTTGGACAGGAAGAAGCCTCAGAGAATGTGATGACAACTTAATGAGATTCACCTTAGATTCACCCTCTCATGCTCACTGATCCTCCTGAATGCAAAACAGATTCGCCTTGTGGACCGATTCTGCTGCAAAACTTGAGCAGGCGAGACGGAGCAGTTCTACTCTTTATTCACATTATTATGTTATTTTGCAGTGTTGCATCCCAATCTGAGGTGTCTCATTCACAGGCATTTCTTGATTTAATCCAGGAAACATCACTGTTAATATGACAGCGCTGGGTGGAGCTTATGGGATTTCTTTGCTCATTAGTACAAAAATGTTTGACCTTTCCATGTTCATGATTTAAAGGGATAGTTCACCCAAAAAATGAACATTCAGTCATTATTTACTCTCCCTCAAGTGGTTATAAACCTTTATGAGTTTCATTCTTCTGTTAAACATAAAAGAAGATATTCTGAAGAATGCTGAAAACCTGTAACCATTGACATCCATAGTAGGAAAGACAAAAACAATGGAAGTCAATGGTTACAGGTTTTCAACATTTTTCAAAATATCTTCTATTGTGTTCAACAGAAGAAAGAAACTCATGAAGGTTTGAAAGAAGTAAAGAGTGAGTAAATGATGCTGAAATTTTCATTTTTGTGTGAACTATCCCTTTAATATTTAAACACTACATTTTATGACCATGGCTGGGTGTTTTCTATGCACTCATGATTCATGAATGTTTCTCTTTAACGTTACTCAGATGTTTTGGTAATGTTCTTCCGTGTGACTTAATGTGGCATAATGTATATTCTCAATAAGAATTAAACGTACAGTGCTGTAAATTGCATGAGACTCCCTTTCAGGAGAATGTTTTTTTTATCAGGTCATTTATGCAAATCATATATTATTTGCATATGGGTGTTTCATTGCTTTCACTTGCATGGAGTGCATGAAGTCTGCATTGTCACAAAACCATGTCTGGTTAGAGAGACTGTAAGTATTGATCTCCTGCCACCATCTTGTGGAGAGACAGTGTTATGGCACCCTTATGACAACAGCTATTTTTCCACATCTCTCAGTACATTGGTCAGTTTTCCACAGTACACTTGTCTCCACACCTTTTTTGTTTTGGTCAAAGCTGTAAATTTGAATCTAAAATTCTCTAAAACTATATATTTAGCTTTAATATAAAGTTATATATTTGAACACATTTTAATTTTGCAACAATGCTACTTACATATATATTTTTTCAGCCACTGAAATTACAAATAGGTACATATTTGTTAAAATATATTTGCTATAAGTGTATCTATACATACATACATACATACATACATAAATGTATAGCTAATGTATTTTAACATATGTACATATTTCTAATTCTCTAAAAAAACATGCTTATTTGAAATTCCAATGGTTGAAAAAAATGAAATATCCATTTTTGCAATATTTTGAAATATATGTTGCATTTATGACATATTCTATACATGTGGAATCCAATATGAACTTGTATGTCATATTTGTAATTTGCATATATTGCCATGTATCTGATTTCTATGTGGGAACGTTAAAGAGCTGCGTAAAAAGACTTAAGTGTGACCCACCTGTAAACATCTCCAGATTGGCGTGGTGTGTGTGGACATCTCCTCGTTTAATGCTGTCTTCATAAACACTATGACTGCTAGATGGTGTCGGGCAGGATGATTTCACACCACTATAAGTCTCATTCCCAAAATCACCTGTGCCTGGAGCAAAGGCCTGCTGGAAATCATGCCGAGTAGCTGTTTGTTCAGAACAAAACGTTTCAGTCACCTTATTTGTGTCATCATCTTTTATTTCTCTTGTGTCTAAGCTTGTCTTGCTGTCACTGGGCTGTTTTGGCACTTTTTGCATCTCAGCTGACGACTTTTTCTCACAAACACAAGTTACGAGAGGTGTAGTTGTGTTTGTGTGAACGCTCTCATCATTTCCTGATAACGTGACTGACGTGAGGTGACCTGGTTCATTTAACTCAGTAGTTTTTATATTTTGAATGTGATTTGATTCCATTTGTTCATCTCTGGTTATCTCTGCGAAGGTCTGATCGTCAGTGGAGCTGACTCTGTCTTTGATATGAATACAGTTTTGTGGTTCTTTGTCATTTCTTCTCTTAGAATAACTGCTCTCCACTGATTCAGGCTCAGTCAGGGTGTCTCCATCCACTAGTTTGTGACTTGACTCAACCTCAAAACCTCCAGAGTTTATTAGCTGGGAATTCTCAGGTAACTCCTGCGGTTCGTGTAATTGTTTTGTATTTTTGTGGTAGTCCATTGAAGCTGAGATATGAAACTTTGTCTGTGAATGCGACCAAGATGAAACACACTGAGGGGTGGCGTTAACATAATGTTTAACATTTTGAGAGGTTAAGCTGCAAACAGTTTCTGCTTTGTTTGCTGAACAAGATTCAGAATGACTGAAAGTGCTATTGATTTCCATCTCACCATTATTGATCATTTCCTGCGCCTCACACACGGTCACATCTTTGCTATATACCCCCTGTGAAAGTGTCGTCTCCACTGAAGACGCTGTTTCAATATGAGGCTCAATCAGTGCTAATTGTTCATCAGAAATGAGCTGCATGACAATCTGGAGGTCAGCCGTGCGTACATAAAATGTGTTCTGAGCCTGAGCCGAGCCATTTAGTAGTATCACTTTTCCCTCAGACCGGGACTCTTCAGAGATATTTGTCGGGTTATTAGATGCAATGCTGTTCAGAGTATTCTCATACACTGTGGATGTGACGTTTTCTGAACAACCGTTGGGTTTTCCTGATTCAATAACAGGGAATGAAGGATGATTCTGAACTGTCTGTAATGTAGTTACTGGAGAATATATTTTTGGTCCAGACTGAGAACAGTAACTCATTGTTGATGTAACAAACTGAGAGTTCTCCAATGCTTTAAAAGGCTGATATAATGCAGGAGAGACAGCAGCAGTTGACTGATTCTCCACCACACCACAGTTATTCTGCAACAAAGACACTTGATGCTGCACCAATGGAGGCGGCATAGCGGAAACAAGTGAAGCTGATGTATTCGTGGTAGACTGAATCTCTGACATGACTTTGGATAGAGTGTTTGTTTGATTCAGCCCCAAACAGGACACTGATAACACAGGCATGGAGGTTGTCTCACACAATACCTCTTGTTTACTCTGGTGAAATCTTGCGTGCTGTTTTGGAGATAGTTCACGGTTCTCAGCGCGGCGCTCCTCTGTAGTTTGATGACTTTGTGTGAAAGCGGTTGAGCAAGCGTTATGTGCTGAAGTAGAGCCAGAACACGAAGCTGACACTCCATCTGCGGGACAAGGAATCTTCAGCTGGTACATGGGAGGAAAGCTGGTCTTGGCTTCACGAACAGTAGGGCTGCTGATTGAACCAGACGGGGTGCCAGATGCCCGGCTCATACTCACCAAACAAGAAGCACCACTAAGGGAATTATTACCAAGGAACTGACTTGGATTTGAGAATGGCTGTATTAAGTTGTTCTGAGAGTGGACATTGTGTGCTGTGATGGAACCGTTCTCTGCACAACTTGACAAGAGTGACTGGCTCATTAATTCACACTGATTTCCATTAGCTTGTCTCTTTTTAGGATCTGAAATACTGAGCGTTTGAACATCACTCCCAGTGCGCTGTTTCTTCCGCTCTGATGGGACATGGCAGAAGGTGTGTTGTGTTATTTGTATATTGCCATCTTCCATGTTTGCTCCCTTCACGTTATTATTTTCAAATGACACTTTAAGGTCATTTTCAGAGCTGGAGGTAAACAATGATCCATTATCTCTCTGAATTTCCAGACTCTCTGTTGGTTCAGTGCTTGAAGCAGTCTTTTTCGCCTTCAGTGGACAGTCTTTCGGAGTATTGTAGAGTTTCCTAAATGTGCCACCTTTGTAGGTGTGCCATTTTGTGTAGTCAAATTTCCGTGTTTTCTTCCTGTAGTTTGCTTTCACACATGGCTCCGTTCCGACATCAGTGCTGTCTCCATCTGAGCTCAGGCTGCTCATACTGCCTCTTTCTGCCTCTGCACTATACAGACAATCCACTGCCACCTGTCTGACTAGTGAGCGGTGTGTTGCTGCCCTTTGATTCGATGGTCGTATAGGGTAAACATGCCCTGCACTGCACCTTCTGCTGAGATTTAAACTCACTGCTCCATCGGCAGCCGGTTTGCTACCCATAGAGAAGGGTAAAGAGCTGCTGCGTGTTAATGGTGCATGCTCCAGGCTGGCAGACTGTTGTGTAGGCAAAGAGCTATGAATGGCTCGACCTCCTCGGTCTGGATTTTGTGGGCTCAGGACGTGCTTGCTGTTCCTTATCTCAAAATGAAAGGAGTCTTTATACGTATATGGCACCGGAAGATCAATGCTTCCTTGTTTTGACAATATTGTTTTTCTTGGTCGCACATTTTCCAGTAGCTTATTATCCACCAACACACTATTATCATATATAAGCTTTGAAATGTGCTCTTCCAGCTTCTGCTTCTCCTGAATGGACACCTTGCTTTTTGGGTCTTCGGAGGTCATCTGGGAGACAGCTGGTTCCTGCTCTGTTAGCACTTCTGCACTGAGATCGTGCAAACTTGCTCCAGGACTGCTGGATGAATGATGCTCACTGCTGTCACTGAAACCAGAGTCTGTACTGTCGTGGCTTTGTGCTTTGGAATGATTGGATAGGAATGGAAAGGATGGTTTGGAAAATAAAGCCTCTTGCCTCTGTAGAGGCGTGCGATTTGAAGCTAGCGGTGTACATCCATCCACAGTCAGTGCGCTTGTCTGTTGGATAGCATTTTTCATTGCATTTGTCTGTTTGATAGCATCAACCGACAACTCCACAGTTTTTCTCAATGAATTTACCTTGTCTTGAAGTGCTGGTGTTGTGCTAATTCCGACCATGGCAGCATTTTGTAATGCCCATTCTATGCCAAACATCGTCCCAGCCTCTGCAGGGTCTGTCTGACCTGGTGTTGTTATTGAATCTGTAGGAAAAACTTCTTTGCCTTTCCTTGCGCCAGCTGAATCCACACAATTCATCTCTATGGATGGACTTAAACAGTTGTCCTTTGAGCTCTCCATGCTCTCCTGGCTGCTGAAGGTGCCTTTTTCAGACTCGCTGGAATGACGGGCATGAGCCTGGGTGCGCTTGTGTTTGTAAAGATTACTCTGTGTCTTGAAAGAAATGCCACAGGTCGTGCAGGGATACGGTCGCTCTCCTGTGTGGCAGCGAAGATGTTTCTCCAGCACGCTGGGCTTCAGGCAGTCCTTCCCACAATGTGGGCAAATATGCTTCCCAAGAGACTTAGGTCTGCCCGCAGATGCTGGAGCCACTAGTCTTTGTTGTTGCAAAGCAGCCGTGCTGGCAATATGCAATGTCAGAGAGGGCAAAGTCGAGTAGCTACACATCCGGGGCAGGAACAGTGGTACAAGCGTTGCGTCCTGCAAGGCTCCAGGTTGGGCCTGAGGGTATGTCTGCAGGCCAGGGGCAGGAACGTTCTGGACATACATAGTGGTGAGACGGGCCTGAAAATGTGCCTCTTCCTCTCTCTGTGCAGACTCTGAACACTGAGGCTCGGTAGCTCGCACAAAGCTCTGCTTTCTAGTTGCCATGGTAACACAACCCTTGTGATGCTGGGAGACGGAGCTCACTAATTACCTAAAAAAAGAAACAGTTTTATTATTTTTTTCATAAGGCCTGAACTCCCCTGGATCAGAGGATTCACACCCTTATTTGAATTAAAATGCAGGTGATAAGAAGCTAAAGAAGCCAAGTTTTTTCCACAATATAACAAATCACCATCTTTTAAGAGGTTAGAGTGACTGTATCAGTAAAGACTCGCTGATCTGGACATCAGATGAAAATGGCATACCAAGAGAAAGAAATGTTGGTTAATGCAGATGGTTTACTTCTAAAATGTCATTTATTTTTTAAGTGTAGTTGTGTGTCAAAATGTGTAAACTGTTGTGCAATCATTTGCTTAATTAATCCTGGAAATGTGATGAAGATCCATCAATATGAAGTTTAAATCTAATAGAAATCTCTTTTTTAATTTAAGCACATTGTCAATATTTGCATATTGCAAAAGCACCAGAGGAGTTTGAGCAGAAAACAGTGGTGGCTATGACTCATTTCTAGAAAAATGATACCATCAAAGACCTCCTACTTAGACTAGATTGTTTCGCATTTATGAAAATGCGAAGAAATACATTTGTTAAACAAACTCAACTTTTCAAAAAGACTTATATATACATAAAAATATGAATGCAGATTTGTGGGAGTCCTTAGTTTGTGAGTTATTTCAGCCATGAGAGTTGAGAAAGACAGCCCTGTTAGCAAAACACATCACTAGGAAGTTTGCAGAAAGTTTCTGTCTGCATATTCAAACAAAATGACAGATTTTTGAAACCTGGCTCTACTGTTACGCAGCCATTAAACCTGATGCTACACATTACAGACAAATTTACAAACTATATCACTATGACAAAACATTCAATATTATTTGGAAGCTGAATGTCAAGGCATGAGCAAAAATAACACACCTTAATGTTACCTTATATCTTCAGTTTCTAGCAGATTTAACAATGCTAAACTAAATACTCAATTATATGTCTAGTTTAATCTCTTTATGTGGGCCCTTCTTTGTATGTATATTCCATTCAAGTTCATCAAACGATATGCAAAAGATCAGCCTGCATGTTGTAGGATAGCACAATAATGGCTCACTTACCAGAGACTGGAACTTAAAGGTCACACTGCAGCCGCTAAAAGTCACCCAATTAACTCCGAAACAAGTCTAAAATCCACCTTAATTTGAAATGCCAAGAGAGCATGTGACCGTGGCACTCTATCTCACCACAAAGGCCCTCGGTTCCTCTTCCCTCTTTAGTTTTCTTACAGCCGCTTCTGCTGCTGATGGAGGAAATACAAACGTCATTCATGCAAATGTGACTGGATGACGGTGACAGCACAATGTAAAAAGTACATGAGAGAGTGAAAGAGGAAAAGAGAAGTCACTGAGAAAATCATTAAAGACAAAGTCCGGCGTGCAAGCACTTTC
>CAIGQV010019164.1:502651-513614 GCA_903798115.1 Danio jaintianensis
GCCGAGCACGCATTCAAAGCCACTTCATAATCTTGCATATTGTCAGCAGCTTCGTCACATTATAGGACTACACAATATCATTATGTTATATACACAATAGCCTAGGTAGGTCTATAGTTACATCCCTGAAAGACATCTGGAATGAAGCAGGTCGTCTGGCTTTGATGACGATGGATATATAAAATTAAATTAAGATACCAATATGGACTTTTTAGATACAAATGTGTATTTTTAAAAGGGACCCAGCTTTATTACAATCTCTGTATGATAAGACACTGACAATATTCTAATTTTTTTAAAGAATAATAATTTATGGAAGTCATTTTGACCGCTAATAAGCCGGTGTTTTGATGTTGTTTTGCAAAATTAAAAAGAACCCTGAAATAATGACAATTTTTATTTTGAGGTATTTCTGTGTGCCTGCTGGAGCTTTACCTCCTCTTTTCGCTGTTTGGTCTTGCCCATGCTGCTCTGTAAGTCCTGCAGCTGTTTGAGTAGGACCTGGATTTCTGCCTCCACCTGACTGGCACACTGAACCAGCATCTGCAGCTCCACCAGTCGCTCATCCGCCAGCTCCTGTCACACACACACACAGAGTAAAACACTGGCACTCTCAGAGATGGGGAATGAGAAGAAGCTTGAGAGCTACGCATATGCAGAATCATGCATACTTTCGACATCTTTATGTTCTTCGCAGTCTCTCTCATTCTTTCCATCTCGTTTTTTAGTTCTTCAGGCGACTCCACAATCTGAGACTTCAGCTTCGATATTTCATCCTTCAGTGTCGCCACTTCCACTTTCCTTTGAGTCTGGAAGGGAAATTTAAAAAAGAAAAAGTTGCACATTAAATTAATTGTCAAACCACACCAAACAGGTCTCAGTACTATTTACATTATGGAATCTGTTTTTTTTTAATGAAAAATCTTATTTCATATTGTTAAACATATTAAAGGGAAATTATTTTATGCTTTTACGTGTTATCATATGGAGTTAAATGGATAGTTTTTATAGTCACTGCTGATCTGGAAGCTCAACAATGCTTGCATGACATTCGGGAACAAACTTCGCTTACTATTTATGATGCGCTTAATGAGGGTGTTATTCAATTTTTATATATTAAATTAAAAATTCTGAAAGTTTTCATTGTATTGACTTTGTAATATTCTCTCATCTTTTCGAAAAGGTCCTTTTCAAATACCTTTATTAAGAATAAGAATAATAATAATAATAATAATTAAATTAAAAAAAATAATAATAATAATAATAATACTTTTTACAGGTGTAGAGAAACATTAGAAGTCAGTAAATATTTTACATTTAAGCATTTAGGAGATGCTTTTACCCAAAGCGACTTACACCTGCATACACATATCTGGATCAGTGGGATGCAGGTGCCGGGACTCGAACCTGCAACCTTTGGATCACAAGTCCAAGTGCTGTCTAAGCATTATAATATTAAAAATAAAACAAATTTCAATTGTTCTTGAACAAATATTTTTTTTTAAAAAGAGAGAGATTGCAAAGGACTTGTCCAATAGTTGGTATCGGCTTGTTGAGTCGTGACGTATCGGTGACGTATGGAAGTGTTTCAGGTCCAAGCCGCTACTCATTTGAACTGAGAAAATATTCCTTTATGATCACTTTTTAGTCATAGCACACATTAAAGTGAATTTCATATAAAATCATGGTGTACACAACAGTCTCTGGATTTGGTGCATCTCTGACATCAATATTTAAAATTTTTTATAAAAAATTAATCACTTTCTAGCCATCGGATATTAGGCATGGATATACAGTTGAAATCAGAATTATTAAACCCCCTTTGAATTATTTTTCTTTTTTAAATATTTCCCAAATGATGTTTAACAGAGCAAGGAAATTTTTCACAGTATGTCTGATAATATTTTTTATTGTTTTAAACCCATTTTAAGGTCAATATTATTAGCCCCCTTCAGCAATATTAGTGTTGGATTGTCTCCAGAACAAACCACTGTTATACAATGACTTGCCTAAATTACCCTAACTTTACCCTAATTAAGCCTTTAAATGTCACTTTAAGCTGAATACTAGTGTCTTGAAGAATATCTAGTCAAATATTATGTGCTGTCATCATGGTGAAGAGAAAATACATCAGTTATTAGAGATGAGTTATTAAACTATTATGTTTAGAAATGTGTTGGAAAAAAATCTGCTCTCTGTTAAACAGAAATTGGGGAAAAAAATAAACGGGGGCTAATAATTCATGGGGTTTAATAATTCTGACTTCAACTGTATATATTGCGATCGTGATTTTCGAAAGTATTACATTGCTTTGTAAACGTTTATTATTACCATTTGTTTAGTCTCCCCATATAGTTTGATAGAGCGCTTGGACCCGGAAGCCGCTTCGCGTGACGTCACACTTAACAAGCGAATATGTGAAATGTCCTCATGTGAAATTCCTAATAGAACCAAAATACCTAAAAAGAACACAAACTTACAAAGATTTTTATGAGAAATCCAGAATATTGCCTGAATCCGGGTTAGTGTGGTGTGATTGGATGATTGCTGCACGTGTCACACTCTCAGGTGCATGCAGGCCAGGTTAAATCAAACTCTGGTTAAACTCAGAGTTAACAGAGAATGTTTATCTGAAGTGTTGTGAAAACCACTTAACCACACTGGATTCATTTGGTTTTGTTAGTCACCCTGAAACTTGCTCTGCTCTGTTTTGTGCAACAGGCCTCAGGACACACACATTTACTTTGATTCACAACATCTTGATGCCACGGAAGCAACGTTTTCTTTTGTAAGACTGAGCTCAATACTCTTGGAATCAAATGCTTTCCTTTTAAAACGATTGCTTCCAGTGGCCCGTGATGTTCTATAATCATTATCCATTGAGAATAGGAACAAAAGAGTTAAATCAGTCCGTTGCTAGCTAGAGTTCATTATCCTGATAGCCCTAATTTCACAGAAAAAAAAAAAAAAGACATGGCAGTGTCTTAGAAATGCAATGAATGGAGAGAGGTCTATCAGAACTCCCTGGAACAAATGTATTGTAGACAAACAAAGATGAATGTTATTAATCTGTGAAGGAAAATTTCACAGCAAAAAGAAATAATCTGTTATAAAACGAAGCACAAACAAGCACCCACTCATTCACACAGTGCTGCGAAACCATAGCAACCATGCACAAAGCGTTTGAGCCCTGTCCATTAACTACAGCGCTGCCGAGCTTGTTTTCATGTTGTTAAAATAAGGCGCCTTTCTTTTACTTGGAAAGGTTTTAACAATGAATAGCCAAACCTTATTCTGACAGCCCTAAATGTGATCATGTCAACTTAAACACTCGTTTCAGCTGCATTCCCAATCAAAAAGAAGCTTTGAAGTCAGTATGAAATGAAAATTCACCTCATTTTCAAAATGGACTCGTATCATGCTGTGAGTGATATTATCGACCTCAAGCTGGATTCAGTACAAACACACTGGGAAAGCCACAAAACTGAGGATATGGTGTGATGAAGCCCAATTAAACAAAACATTTCCATCCTCAACTTCACCCCTGAAAAATGCTCCATTTACGTACTGGACCATCCATGTTGCAAATAATAATAATAATAAATAGCATTGAGGAAAATAATGTTAACTTCGCCTCATTGACTACTATTATAATCACATTTATTGATTGCAAAGCCTTGACAGTTGACAGCATATAATCATGCATTCTTGATTGTTGCTGGTTTTCACTGTTGGAAAAAGGGACAATTTATCAGGCATGTGATCAGCTGAGATAGACACCTAAATAAATAAATAAATAAATATACACACAGACATATATAAATATATACATGTATGTGTGTGTTTAAATAATAATAGAAATAATAATTCTAAAAAATAATATTCTTTATATAAATATTTAATATTGGCCACACAATTTAAGTTGTTTTTTTTTGTTTTATCAGTGTAAATGTTTAGCAGTTTAATAGTGACCCAAGTAATATTGAATAGGTTTATTATCACACACCGCCGCTAGATGATGCCACTAACTCGGTTAGCTCTCTTGTGTCCACAGAATATAATATTCCCTGTAATTTAGTCGACTCTTTATTCCACGTGTGAAATAAACTACTAGTCAGTCAACAATTCGAACTGTAAAAATATTAAGTCCAGTTGAATTGAGCAGCCTAATATGCTTTAACATTCCACCCTGAAAAATATATCATGCATTGCTAAAAAACGTTTATCACCTTCCCTTTCCTTCGGCGTAGTCCCTGCTTTTAATAGGTTTAATTAATTACAAAATATATTTTATATATTTGTATTATCATCTAAACAATTTCATGACAATTTCAGGTGCTAAGCTGTAGCACAGAATAAATGAAGACATAAGGACAGATGACTTGCAGAGGATAATAACAAATGTGCATCCTGGCTGTATTTATAATGTACATAGAGCGCACGTGGTCAGGACATGCAAATGTGAGTGCGGAAAAAGTGCACAGCCGAGCACGCATTCAAAGCCACTTCATAATCTTGCATATTGTCAGCGGCTTCGTCATACGCGTACATTATAGGACTACACAATATCATTATACCTGAATGACGTCCGGAATGAAGCAGTTAATGCTTCTTCTTGTGCACAACGATGAACAATGAAGGCGCAAACCATCAATCAGGTCTTCTACTTTGATGACGATGAACCTCACTGTCCACTGACGCACTGCATCATGAGTAAAAATTACAAATTGTCCCTCTTCCCAAAAGGGAAAACCAGCAACAATCAAGAATGCATGATTATATGCGGTCATGGCTTTGCAATTAAAAAATGTGAGTCAATGGGGCAAAAACAGCACCAACATAATGAAAGGGGAGTCAGTCTGCACAGAGTTTGTTTGGGTTTTGAAAAATTTCAAAGCATTTCCACAAAATATGTGTCAAAATAAGATTTGTCAGCAAAAATCATCACATTTGCTGAAACACAGAAAGATGAGGCCAAATTAATGACTCAAAAATCAGCCCAGAGTGAATGAAAACGACCCAACAGCACACAGGGGTTAACACACCTACATATAAATAAGCATAAAGCAAAGTAAAAAAACAAGTTTATAAAAGGTTGTGCATTCTAACGCTTCGGTTTCAGCGCAGAATTTGCATTTCAGTGCCTCAGTATGAAGTCTGCTAAAGTAAATGAGTAAATGATCAGACACTTACCAGTTTCTGTGACAGCTCCGCAATTTCCGTCTTGAACTGTGCAACCTTTTCATTAATTGCGCTCTAAAGAAAGAACAAGCAAAGTCAAGCACAAAAGAATCTGGCAAGAGAAGAAGAAAAATATGCAAGATCGGCAATGAAAACTGCTCACAGCTTGGGCAAAAAAAGTTAAGGCAAAGGTGGTTAATGCAGCAAAACCATGTGCAACGTTAAGAGCTGGAATATGTTTTGCTTGTATATAAAAAATAATTGAGTACACATTTCTATCATGCTTTTTTTGTTTTAATCTTTAGCAACTCACCACATCTTGGTATTCATGCTGTGTGTTAGTGCTCAGCTCTGCCAGGGCGGATGCCAGCTCTTTAGCTTCTGCTTGCTGCTCTGGTGGTATGGTACTGCGAAGGACAAACAGCTTACATTCATACTAGCATGTAATGGAAAAACTAATTAAAAAAACAGAAATTTACAATTAAAGAAAGGTTTGCATTTACGTCAGTTTCTCAATCTTCTTCTCAGCTTCTTTTATTTCTCTTGTGTATGCCTGGAGTCGGTCCATATCAGCTCGCTGTAAAAAAATTAAATAAAAATAAAAACACCACTGCAGAAATCTGTGAACAACTAAAAATAATCAGCTTGAACTAGGGCTGGGCGACAAAACAATAATCGCAAAATAAATCCTCTCAAGAAAACTATAATTTCACAATAATTTACTGTAACATTTATGCACTATGCAAGCAATAAACAGCAATCACATTATTGGACTATTTCATATATTCCTGCCTTTAAACAAACAAACAAATACAGCTATCAATATAGACTAATATATTGAATCTTTTGTGATAAATTTTGGCCAATATTGTCCATCCAGCCTTATTATTACTTTTTTTTTCTGAAGAAAAGAAAGCATCTTACAAAACTTTGCTGGTGGGCTGCAGTAATTTCCAACCTCTGCTTCCTGAAGTGCAGGAAATTTTGGATTGCGCTGAGTATAGTGATTGTTCGTTTCGTCTCTGTCAAACGTCAGGGAAATAAACAACAACAGGTCAGCATCACCTTTCAAAACCAATGCAAATTAAACCTGAAAAACATTGTTTTGAAACTTTCTGTAAATGTGAAACAGTGAAGTCATTCAGGGCTAAACCAGACGAACGTGTCTCAGGGCCGATGTCAGAGTGTTATGGGACAGACTACAAATCCAACATTGTAAAAGAGTAAAATTTAAATTAAACAGTAATAGTAGAGTCAAAACCTAAAGTAGCTTTATCAAACCAGCTTTAAAAACTGAATTTGCCAAGTATAACTTTTCCTAGAAAACAAATATTTCCAATCACGCATTTTTCCATGATTTACAGAAGGCATTCACTGAAAGACATGAAGCATAACACTAGCTTGTCAAAAGATAGTCAGGCATATTTACACAAAGAATCATTGAGATTCCTTATAATCATCCCTTTATAATCATTCATCATTAAAAATATTGTTTTACCTATTATGCATTTAATTGCTTGAAATAGAATAAATTTCAGTACAATCACTCGCTCTTATGTAGTTTGAGTTATTTAATTTTCACAACGATATATCTAATACACTCAAGAAGAAGGAAATTTTAATTAACTGAAGATTTCTCATATATTTATCTTTTCACAAAGGTTTTCTGAAACGGGCAATTATATATAATCTTTCTATGTACAGTTGAAAACAAAACTATTAGCTCCTGTCTTTCTTAAGTGATGTTTAACGGAGAGAAGTTTAACACATTTTTAAACATCACCATTTATTAAATTCTTATAACCAATATATTTTTGGCTGTCATGATGACATTACATAATATTTTGTAAATTAAAGGCTTAACTAGGTTAATTAGGCAAGTCATGGGACAACAGTGGTTTGTTCTGTAGTAAAAATAATTTCTTAAGGAGGCAAATACATATTTTTTTTTAACTGCTGGGGGAAAAATACGCATCCACTGGAAAAAACATCATTTTCTTGGTTTGTCTCGTTTCTAATCTAAATATCAATATTTAAAATCAAGAAGCATTTTCTAGACAGAAATATATTATCTTGTTTTAAGAAATAGTGTCAAAAATTATGTGAGTGTTGTTCTTTAAACAAGCAAAATAATCTGCCAATGGGGAAAGCAAAATGATCTTATGTCAAAAAGAAAAACAAGATTTATCTTACCCACATTATTTTGCTTGTTTTAAGGCAAAACCTAATTTTGGCATATTTATTAAAAACAAGACAATATTTTTGGCTTCTTGATTTAAAAATGTAGATATTTGGAAACATATAATAGCGTATTGTTAAACAGCACTTGGGAAATAATTGAAAAATGATTCAAAGTTTTTACACAAGAGCTTATAATTTTTTGCCTTCAGCTGTATGTAAAAGCTGTATGCGGTCTTTGACCCATGAGCCAAAAATAACAACACCTTGTTTGTGGTTGACCACTGGCCATGCATACATAAATAAATCCCTCACTGATGTGCTCGGAGCCGGAGAGAGAAAAGAAGTTACTTACTGGGGTTGAGCAGATCACTCAGCGAAAAATCATACACACGACAGACCGGTAAAAACTGGCACCTACAAGAAGCAAAGTGTAAACAAACTCACTGCTGCAGAACAGACAAGACTTAGACATTTTGCTCATGTATAAAGAGATGCTGAATAAAATACTACAGACGTGGGTTAAACTCTTACATGCGCATGTAAATGCTCATGATTGGAGCAAACGACTCGTACAGCATCGGGTACTGAATGTTTTCAGACAGCGGCACCTGTGCAAAAAAGGAGCAAAGAAATTTACAAACATCCAAATGAACAGATTTGATAATACTGATGCAAATGAGCAAATAACACTCCACTCACCGTGTAATGGCACTCGGGTCTGAAACGAAAGAGAAGCTGCAAAATCCTCATGTAGAGCCTTTGAACGGATTCTGGCTGCAAATGAAATAGACTTTAAGTGTTTGCTACTTAAATGTAATGCATTAACAGGGTGATTTCATGAAGAAAAATAGAAGACTTTAAAACTAAAAATAGCTTTTACTTTGTAACGTGTACTCTTCATTAGTATCTTTGACTTGTTTTCCAGTGTGAATGTCTAAACGTCTGTACGATCTTAGCCTTCCCAGCACAGTTCGGGAAGCAGACACACTCTGTCAGTTTAAAACTAGATTAAAGACACATCTCTCTGCATTAGCATACACATAAATCACAAATGCTTTTGAAATACACATCCTCTAAGGGATTGTTAGTCTGCATTATTTAAGGAACACTTCCCAAAAGACATTATAATTTGAACGGCATCTGCACTTATGTTAGTCTGTTTTTATTATTATTCCCAAGGTCTCCATAATCCTGGACCAGGCCGTATTCTGAGCAGCTGCTGTGGTGGTCATGGAGGAGTGGAGAGCATGAGACTGATTCCTGTAAGACCCCAGTGATAGACGAGTCTTTGCATTGATCCTGAAGGGCCAGACTGTACACCAGCCGGTGACCTCTCCCACCTGCAGCTTCTCCACGATGGACGTCCAGCTTTCTCCGGCGCCTAGACTGCAGCTCTGCACAAGACGTTTGGCCATAGGAGAAATGGTCGTGCCCAACTGAGCCTGGTTTCTCTCCAGGTTTTTTTTCCTTTACTTTCGCAAATTGGTGAAGTTTGTTCCTCCACTGTCGCCACTGGCTTGCATGGTTCGGGACCTGTAGAGCTGCGCATCGATGGATTTGCTCTTCAGTGTTTGGACTCTCAGCAGTGAAAATTAAACCACACTGAACTGAACTGAACTTAAACTCTGAAATCTGGACTGACACTGTTTCAATTCACTATAATCTTCTATGTTCAGCTGCTTTGACACAATCTACACTGTAAAAGCGCTATAGAAATAAAGATGAATTGAATTAAACATTCTTAAAATGCACATTTACTTGGAAAGCAAAACCACATGAGGTAAAAAGTTTTATTTTCTGTCAAATGTATAACTGCAAAAAAAGGACAGTTATCTGCCTCAGACAAAATGTCTCAAATGAAACCAAGCAGTTTATGGCAGATATTTGTTTTCAGTTTGTTGAAAATTAATCTCAAGTAAACCCATCTTGATATAATGAATGATGTTTAGAGATTTACAAAAGCAAGGAAGATATTCATTTTTGCAGTGCATGCTATGTGTAATCCCACTAGGCATGGGACGATAACCTGTTTCAAGGTATACCACGGCTTGGAAAAGTCAAGGTTTTAAAACCGCAAAAAAATTCTGTTATACCGTTCCTAAGGTATATGTAAAGGTTTTTTTTATGTGTTGTAAAGAAATCTGTGCTTTGTAAACTAATGAAGCTAGCAGAAGTCAGTTATTTATTTTAATTGTTCAGCCTGCCATGTTTACTGCTCCAAAATATTATAAATGTGAACTGTAAATTGAAATATTGTCAAATGAAATACTGTATAATGGGGAAAACGTGTTGTTTTTTTACGGAGACATTTAAAAAGAACTTATTTTAGAGCAGTAATCACAATACCGTGATATTTTTATCCAAGGTTATCATACCGTCACAAACTTATACCGGCCCATGCCTAAATCCCAATGCAAAAATGCTGTAGTAATTCACAGTAAATACTACAATGCTTTTGAATCATAATAAAGTACTTGAATTAATCTGTCAACACAACAAATACAGTAACATACACACAAATAATCAATACTACAGCTTTCCACAAGGGTATATTACACTACAACACACACGTTTAACTACAGCTAAATTAAACTACAGTATTTATTACAGTTTGTCAGTTCACAAAAGTTAACACTACAGTATGCTGGAACATTCATTAAGAGAGAGTTGTAAATACTGTAATATTTAGACACTTTACTATAGAATGGTTCAACTTTATATAGTATTTACTATGCATTACTATAGTATATTTCATGTGCAATGAATGTATGACTTTCTGCTCTCATTTAAGACCATTTGCGGTCCTAAGGAATTGAGAATTACGACCATATAAACCCCCACAAAACACAAAACTAGATTGAAATAGTTTTGCACACTTTTTAAACACAATATTTGGGAATAACACACAGGAATATCACCTTTGGAGTCGGAGTGAGGTCATTCTTCGTGAAATGTTTAGATTCTTGTCCAGTCAAGACCTCTGTTCGGTAAAACTGCACAATAATATCCACCTTGTACACCGGGAATGTGTTTTCAGACATGCCTGCTGCTCAAGAGAGAAAGAAAATGACATTAATAAAACACTGAGTGACACTTTAGCGTTGCTGTTTACTGGCACAGCACAGGCCGCTATCATAACAGCGGCAGCTCTGAACATAAAGGCATCATTTAAAGCTCCGACAGCGGGAAATCACAGATACATAATTATATTACCATCTTTTTCACATTGCCTGGCCGCCATAACTGAAAATACACAATAAATACAACATTTATTCACCAATCAAGTTCACAACAACGTCCCTCGCCGTCAACTGAAGCAAATTTTAAACTTTAGGCGCCTCCTTTGACGTCACTTCCGCCAGACGTCCGCTACATCACGTGTCATCACACAAGCAATGCGCGCGGAGGCCTCTACTGGACAGTTCATGCTCCAACATGAAATAAACAATACACTGGATATACTGTACAATCACACGAGTGAAGGAGTTCATCACTAGAATGAATGAGTATGTGAAATTGTTACTTATTTGCGTACTTAAAGTTAGCTTATTTACTAGATAGATAGATAGATAGATAGATAGATAGATAGATAGATAGATAG
>CAIGQV010019164.1:529070-547018 GCA_903798115.1 Danio jaintianensis
TGAGAGTGTGTGTGTGTGTGTGTGAGTGTCTGAATGAATGAGTCAGTGTATGTGTGAGTGTGTTTGTGAGAGTGAGTGTTTGTGTGTTTGAGAGCGAGCGTGTGTGTGTGTGTGTAAATTAGTGTTTGTGAGAGTGTGTGTGAGAGTGTTTGTTTGTGTGAGTGGATAAATGTGTGTGAGTGTGTGTGTTGAGTGTAAGTGTGTGTGTCTGTGAGTGAATGTGAGTGTGTGTGTCTAAGTGAATAGGCAAGTGTGTCTATGTGTGAGTGAGTGTATGTGTGTTTGTGATTATTTGCATGCTGTGTGTGTGTGTGTGTCTCACCCGATGGCATACAGTGATCTGATTGGTGCTCTCCAGCCTCTCTCCACAGCTTGTTCTCTGATCAGGAACTCAGCGAAGTGATATGTGAGTTCGCTGGGTTTCCCCATGAGCGCCTCGTACTTCAGCTCTTTCCCAGTGATCTTCTTATAGATGCTCTCCAGACACACCATGAAGGTGCCGTGACCGAACCTGCGGACGGGAAACTCCAGTCATTCACTGGCTGTCCGTCTCAAACCAACAGAGGATCAGCTCATGAGCCTTTTAAAAACCAGAGTAAATGCCTGAGTGTGCTCCGTGCAGGTGAGTGGGGTTGACAAACCACCTGTAGGACACACTCTTCCTGTCTCAATGCACCAGGAACTTTGTTAGCAATACTTTTATGCTTTATAATTTTGTTTCTATGACTCCTATTTTCATTTATAGCACCTCATGTTCACATTGACATTAATATCTCTTGCTCAAATACATTATAAACAGCAGCTACACTAATTATTTGCTCTATTTCCTGGGGATGCCAGATTGTGCAGCGCTATCCAAGATCCAAGATCTGTGAAGAGATGATGCCAACCATTGAGGACTTGCAGGACAACACACACACTTAATACACAAATACACTTCACTGAACATCTACACATAGACATCACCTATATACTGTATAACTGCAGGTCAACTATCACTGCGTCCCAAATGGCACACTATAGACTTTGTACTTCTGCACTCACACACTCAACAGCATAGTATATGAATGTAGTGTCATCCAAATTGGAACACTAACATTTTGTTACTAACTGTAAATTCAGACCGTTTCCCAGATGATGTTTGACGGCTGAAATAAATGACCGCATATATACCGCAGTATAACTGCATTCACCATCGGGAGGCAGCGTAATCACTCTTGTAGGAGAATTGTGCTTTCACAATCCAAAATCAATAAAGTAATCCAAGGTCAGTGCTGATAGCTCCGCCCCTTCAACATTAGCTCTGCCCCTTCCACTCAGTGAGCAAAGCTGCTAACGTTGAGTGTGTGAAGTGTTCAACATTACACGCTTATTTTTAAAGGTTGAATAAGTACATCATCCGGGTATTTATTTATTCATTCATTTTCCTTTGGCTTAGTCCCTTTATTAATCAGGGGTCGCCACAGCGGAATGAACCGCCAACTATTCCAGTATATGTTTTACACAGCGAATGCCGTTCCAGCTGCAACCCAGTACTGGGAAACACCCACACACACACACATTCTCACACACACACATACACTACAGCCAATTTAGTTCATCAATTCCCCTATAGCGCATGTGTTTGGACTGTGGGGGAAACCGGAGCACCCGGAGGAAACCCACGCCAACACGGGGAGAACATCCAAACTCCACACAGAAACGCCAACTGACCCAGCCGGGACTGCTAACCACTGAGCCACCGTGTCGCCTATGGTAACTAATAACCTTAACTTTTCTGATTTTGATTGTAATGCAATAATGTGCACCTTTGGTAAAGCTCCTTTCAAACAATAATTATTGTGGAAGGCGCTATACAAATAAACTTGAATTGAATTGAGAGTACACTGTTAAGTCGATGGGTTTACTAACATTTTTAAAGTAAAATCAACTTGTTGCTTTTAAGGCAACGGGTTTACTCACTGTTAAAGTAGAGTAACTCATTGCCTTTTACAGTGTAAAATAGTGAGAAACCTCTCCGGCCTCCAGTAATAAGTGAGCGTGTGTAAGTGTTCACCTGGGGGAATGAGCCTCTGCCATCCACATCAGGTCCATGTTGCAGGCCAGGAGAGGCAGATGTGTGGAGTGAGCCGTTTCATAAGCGCTGCTCAGATTCCCATTGGTCAGAAGCACATCCACGATCAGCTGCAGGTTTGTTTCCCATCGGATGGGCTCCCCGAACAGAACTACAGCTACAGCACACCACAGAGAGCCAGAATTTAGCCATCGTTTCTATTTCAAAATAAAAACTACACTGTATAAAAACAGGTTTCGTATTTTGTGATTCACATGGTGTTTTGGGTTTATTTACGGTGGTGAATTGCATTATGGGATGTTGATCTCTGCTCTGTCCACTTCTGATGGTGAAAATTCAACAGTTTAACAAAGTGACTTTTATTGACATTTTAGTGGTTTGAAATAAAATATTGTTTAGGAAATAATATAGAGAGAATTAAATCTGTAAAATAACAGAAAATGTACTGGCAGTTTATTATTTATTAAACGTAATATACAACACCAACCCAGACAATATAGCACTGCAGACTATTTAAAAAAAATCTTAATAAAAGTCACTTCAAACTTTTCAACCTCAAAAGCTTTTGGAGGAAAGATCAAGATCCCATAATGCAAGTCAAAAGCATAAATAAGTTAAAAAGAAAAACATGAATCACAGAATACAGAAGACTGCTAAATTACAGATATTGTTTTACAGTGTAAACTTTAATTTTTTAAGTGCACTACTGTTTATTAATTGCATTCTATCTTAATGTAGGTTCCAACTTAAATCATATCCATTACATAAACACTACAGATGATAAGTGTGGGGTCAGCATGATCTGAAAATGTTTTTAAGGAAGTCTCGGTCACACTTTTCAATAAGGTTTTATTAGTTAATGTATTTACTAACATGAACTAATTATGAACAATTCTCAACATTTAATTAACTGTAATAATTCAACATTTATTAATGCATTATTAACATCCAAACTCATTTTCAAAGGAGAATAACTGACTTCAGCATTGTTTTTCAGATAAACAAGTATGTTCACTCAGCATGTTTTTTAAATATCTGCAATCATATTATGGTATTTCTATGATTTGGAGTCAAAAATGTGCATACAGCACTTTTAACACTAATCAATTAGGAGACGTTGAACATAAGGATTCAGCAGATGCGGTGAAGCTGTAAATCCCACAGCTATATGCAGTTGTGTGTTGAAGTGTCTTACCTTCGACTCTGGGCAGGTTTACCACAGGAGAAGACTGAAACAACAAGAAAAGTGTCTGGTTTCTTTCAGATCTGCCATTATATTTCATCTGAGCCTTCTCTGAAACAATTCCAGCAACTCAACTGCTCTTTTTTGAGATATAAAAGTACAATCTTAAACTGTTAAAGCCACAATAACATTCACATTTTTCATTACGTCCAAAAACACTAGAGCAGTGTTATATTTCCTGCTGACTTGTGTACTTAAATTATCCCAAATGTTTGTAAGAATGTTCAAATCATCAATTTTAACTAGTGTGATAGAGTGTGTGTGTGTGTTCATGTTAATGACGTCACGCTCCATTTCCAGTGTGGTTTTCTAGAAAGCAGGGAAACGGCAGCGAGGCTTTAATATGTGTTTTATTAGCCTGCACAGAGCAGCATTATAACAGAAGCCCAAAATAGGTTTAGTCTGATAAACGAGCGTGATCACGAGCTGAAAAACCAAAGTGCTGGACTGTGGCATAATAAAAGCTCTGCTGTTTTCCTGCCACGTCACACTCGTCACTCATCAGCAACTGCTTCAGCGTTTCTCTTCTTTCAGTTTTAAGATCCTTGCACATTGTGTTTTTTAATGAGTTTTTTTTCATATTCAAATCTGATAAATTCATCAGGCACACAAACCTTGCACACAGAGTCTGATACATATTAATTAATCTGTTGCAAAATAATTCGCAAAACCCCGAACACAGACTGGCAGTTTGTCTAAGGTACGGAGACACACACAGACACACACAAAATGCCCTTTCGGATGCTTTAAAACTTAAAAAAATCTAACCCCATTCAATTTCTTTTAAGACGGACGTAAGCTTCAGACGACTGACACAATATGAGGTCAAATTTATTTTTTAACATGTGAAAATTAAGGACAAACATTTTGGATTACACACCTTTACTTTGCTTCATACTATCATGATAATAAGTGTTGAATACTTTAATCATCATCAACATGATTTCCGCAGGAGGATGATGAAGAACACCCATGATTCCACACTCAGCCACAGTCATCAAACTACGCCTTTGTTTATTGTGAACACACGCCCTCTAGTGGACAAAATCACACAGTGTGCCTTTAAAGTAGATCTTCACATGCATGGAAATGGGACAGGAATCTGCTATATTTGCCCTATGAATAACCTCTTCATCATTGTCTTCTGATGACACTTATGTTCCACCTGCACTAATCTGACCTGACGGTGTCCTCTGTTTAAAGTGCAGGCTCTCCACTAAATAAAGACTAAAATGCACATAATCCATAAACTCAAGCACCGTAGTTATTAGCGTATCATAAGAGGGATAGTTCACCTAAAAAGGAAAGTCATCGTTTACTCACACTCAAGTGGTTTTAACCTACTATGAATTATTAGAATTATTCATTCATTCATTTTCCTTCGGCTTAGTCCCTTTATTCATCTGGGGTCGCCACAGCGGAATGAACCGCCAACTATTCCAGCATAGGTTTTACACAGCGGATGCCCTTCCAGCTGCAACTGGGAAACATCCATACACACTCATACACTACGGCCAATTTAGTTCATCAATTCCCCTATAGCGCATGTGTTTGGACTGCGGGGGAAACCGGAGCACCCGGAGGAAACCCACGCCAACACGGGGAGAACATCCAAACTCCACACAGAAATGCCAACTGACCCAGCCGAGGCTCGAACCAGTGACCTTCTTGCTGTGAGGCGATCGTGCTACCCACTGCGCCACTGTGTTGCCCTTATTAGAATTAGTTATTTAAAAAAAATATTGACTAACTTCTTACCTTGACTAATTATAATGACTATAATGAAATATAGGGTGGCGCAGTGGGTGGCGCTGTCACCTCACAGCAAGAAGGTCACTGGTTCGAGTCCTGGCTCGGTCAGTATGCATTTCTGTGTGGAGTTTGCATGTTCTCCACGTGCTGGCGTGGGTTTCCTCCAGGTGCTCCGGTTTCCCCCACAGTCCAAACACATGCGCTATAGGGGAATTGGGTAAGCTAAATTGTCTGTAGTGAATGGGAGTGTATGGGTGTTTCCCAGAGATGGGTTGCAGCTGGAAGGGCATCCGCTGTTTAAAACATATGCTGGAATAGTTGGTGGTTCATTCCGCTGTGGCGACCCCTGATTAATAAAGGGACTAAGCCGAAAAAAAAATGAATGAATGAATAAATAATGAAATATATAGATATAGAAATGGTGAATATTAAAAAAAAGAATAAAAAAAAGAATAATAAATTAAATAATAATAATAATGGATGGGTCACGCACCGGTAGTTTGGGTCTCCTGTTGTGGTCCACCATGTCCAGCAGAGGGAAAGACTCACGCAGCATGTCGATGCTAACCACGTTTGTGAAGCCCACACTGATTTACTGCATTAAGAATTCATCTGTCTCATGGATTAATCTAAAAGTGATTATCATTGTTGATCACAAACACAAACAAGAAATTCGAGGGGGATTGTGATAATCCTATTCCTCTCTGAATCCTCTCGCATCATAATACTGTCCGATCCGATGCCTTGACGGAGGTGCTGCAGAGGCTAAACAATACTGTCATAATCCCTGAGAGGAGAACTCGTTCACATCCAAATCCTGCTGCAATCTTTTATACTTTCTTCAAAAGGCATTACGGTTGTAGTAGTTTACATCACAGCTTTTCATTTAAACATCTACTAGCTGTTCAGCCTGCGGTCACGAACCCAGAATCATTTGGTTTAAGCCAGATACATGTTACACAACTAACCGCTGACCTCTGACACATTTTACACACCACATCAAGCTTATATGTTTACTTCATTTAAACACAGACATCTGCAGTCATTAATGATAAGCATATTAACCTATATTTACAGTGCTCAGCATATATGAGTTCACCTCACAAATCTATCCTTTAAATTCATATTTTCTATATGTTGGGGGGAAAATCAAGAGAAACAAATATATAAAGTTTAGTTGAAATGTTTTAGTTAGTAATTTCTTTAGCAATAATTTGTTTGAATTTGTATCATGTTCATTCATTTTCCTTCGGCTTAGTCCCTTTATTAATCTGGGGTCGCCACAGCGGAATGAACCGCCAACTATTCCAGTATATGTTTTACACAGCGGATGCCCTTCCAGCTGCAACCCAGTACCAGGAAACACCCATACACACTCATACACTACGGACAATTTAGTTCATCAATTCCCCTATAGCGCATGTGTTTGGACTGTGGGGGAAACCGGAGCACCCGTAGGAAACCCACGCCAACACGGGGAGAACATGCAAACTCCACACAGAAACGCCAGGGACCCAGCCGGGACTCGAACCAGCGATCTTCTTGCTGTGAGGCGACAGTGCTAACCACTGAGCCACCGTGTCGCCCGTTTGTATCATCTTTTTATTTCTAAAGATGTTAGGTGACCAAATTATTATTTTAATGAATACAATGGTTTAATAAATCTGTTTTGCTTAAATGCACCAACATATATTACCCTATATTCACTGAGAAATGGGTCACACTTTATTTTGATGGTCCATTTGTTGAATTTAAGTTACATTGCATCTACATGCCAACTAATTCTCATTAGATTATAAGTAGACTGTTAGGTTGGGGTTAGGGTTAGTGAAAGTTGACTGGTTAGATGTACTTGCAAAGATTCTTATAGTCAGTTAAATGTCTGTTGAAGGAGCAGTATCAACAGATATTAAGCAGACAGTCTACTAATACTCAAATGGACCATGGATTAAAATGTTTATTTTCAAAATGTGGGGTACTCATTTATGCTGAACACTGTACATTCCAATTTACAAATTTGACCTTAGCAAGAAATTGGAACGTCACTTGCTAGAACTGGTGCAAATGAAACATATAATAAAAAAGGCCATTTCTGGAACTGGGGAAACCGCTGTAGCTCTATTTTCATCCATAACAGAGTTTCTGCCTCAGAGCAGCAGACACACAACAAAATACACTGTAATGTGATTTTCAGTTCAGAGCTGTGGCGATAAATTGAATCGAGAAATGATTCTGCATGGATGCTGAGATTTTCCGATTGCATTGCGATTCTCTGTTGAATTGATTCTGAACTGATTCGGCTTGCCTGCAATTATTTACACCACTTGAACCTAAAATAATCATTCATAAAGTAAAGTTAGGATATGTTTAAGTGGATTACAAGAGTGTTTGTAGTGAGCTGCGTTTACATTAATTTCAAGTGCAAGTATATTTGCTAATAGTTAAAAACTAGCCTAGAGCGCCATCTTGTGTTAAAACTAGCCTGGAGCGCCGTCTGCTGTTAAACATTAGCCTGGAGAAGGCAGAAGCTCAAAACACTGAAGGATACTTTTTGGCGATGTCGAGCACAGGACCTTGTCCAGACACCAGCACAAACTTGTCATGATATTTCTTGAACATCCTTAAAGGGCTGTGAGACATCATGACTTGGTCTTGAGAGATCTGAAAACCAAGCAATCATATTATCATTATCATCATTTTATATATATATATATCATCATATATATAAAAGATTTAACTGATTTCTGTTCTCTTTGCCATGATGACAGCACATAATATTTGACTAGATATTCTTCAAGACACTAGTATTCAGCTTAAAGTGACGTTTAAAGGCTTAACTAGGTTTATTAGGGTAAAGTTCGGGTAATTAGGCAAGTCATTGTATAACAGTGGTTTGTTCTGGAGACAATCCAACACTAATATTGCTGAAGGGGGCGAATAATATTGACCTTAAAATGGCTTTAAAACAATTAAAAACTGCTTTTATTCTAGACGAAATAAAACAAATAAGACTTTCTCCAGAAGAACAAATATTAGAGGAAATACTGTGAAAAATTCCTGAATCTGTTCAACATCATTTGGGAAATATTTGAACAACAAATCAAATTCACAGGAGGGCGAATAATTTTGACTTCAACTGTATATATCACTTATATATCACATATATATATGTATGTGTGTATGTGTGTGTGTGTGTGTGTGTGCGTGCGTGTGTATTTGACTACATTTTAAAAGATTTGATTTAGAAAATATAATTTTTTTCTGAAAGGTATTAAAATGATCAAAGAAATAAAATATAAAAAATGAAAATAATTTTTTTTATGAATTCAATTGATAAGACGTTGATCATTAAAATTAATTAAGCCCTTTAAATGGAATCCAAAAAAATGAAAACCTAAAAACATGGAATTTGAGGGAGAATCAAATGTATTCGGGGCCCTAAAAATGCTATTTTTGTTGAACTTTTATTTCAAATAAATTATTGTTAAGCTGTAGTTATTTCACAATTTTACTTAATTATACATATTTTTGATTACTGAAGCATTAAAAGAACTGATGAATAAAAAAATAATTATAATTAATCAGACTAGCCAGGTCATGTTTTTAGCACTGAACAGGTCCCACTGAAGTGTAAATGTGGGAAAGTACAGAGCACTTTCATGGCACAAAAAGCTCATGTTTCACAAAGCTTCAGAGTGACTTCGATCTCTCATAATTTAATGCAAAAAGAAACTCACAGGAACACCCAGTATGTGCGAGAGCTGATCAGCCTTCTTCTGTCGTAAGCAGTTTCCAGCATTTGTGACAAAGACGACTGGGACCAAGAACTGGCCCTTGGTGTCCACCAGCTTCTGAAAAGCCCTCTTTGCGGCCGGGATGGGGGTCTTTCCTCGAACCAACACTCCATCGATGTCAAACAGCAACCCAAAGCTCGGATCCGACTGTTCAACAGAGCACAACACAAAGGGTTATTATTATTATTATTATTATTACAGCACAGGAGTTATTATTCAATGCAAGACCACATCAGCGCTACCTTTCATAACTGTAAATCCTGAAGTGTGCTTTAAGTAAGTCTGTGTTCTGCTCTAACTGGAACAGATTCTTTAATGCAGATACTTCAGTTATTACAACATGTAACTAAATAAGTATCCTCATTAGTTATTACAACATGTAACACATTTAAGTCTGAAAGATAACATAAATGTAATTTAACCAAAACACAAAACAATTTTCTTGTGAACAATAAACTCAAATAGCTACATGTGAATACAAAATCACTACTACACTGTAAAACATTATGTCAAAAGTCATGTTTATATGTTGCTTTAACTTACTTTAATAAGTTAATCAGGTTTCAACATGCTTTTTTAAGTTATACAAAGTTTAACTTAATATATTTAGTCTTTTTTAGTTTAATTGATGTAAGTTGAGATGACTACAACAATTAATTTGATTCAACTCAAAAGATTTTATGTATTATTATAATTTTACATATGTGCTACATGAATCCTCTACTTATATTATGATTGATTAGTGTTTGTGTCATGGTTTATTTACATCAGGGGTTCCTGAAGCTAAAACTAGTGATTTGTGCGATATATTCCATTGTTTATACCAGACATCTCAAAGATATAATATAATAAATAATATAATATAACGTCCTAGAAAGCCTGAAAACGGATTTTTTTATATGAAGGACTTTGTTGTTGTTGTTGTTATTGTTTTTGTTTTTTTACCAGACATGAACATGAACATTATTTGCCAGGAGAGAAAAAGGCCTCGCATATGGAATATCTTACAGTTTAACAAACAAATCTTAGAACTTCTTGGAGATCTGGATTTTTTTTCCGGACCTATTGTAAACCCTTTGACCTATTTCTGCACATATTACTGACCATTTATGCATGAATGCATTTTTTATTATTATTCCTTTATTATTGTATTTTATTATTCTTTATTTATTATTGAATGTGGATACATTTGTTTATAGGTTAAAGACAAAGTGATTAGCCTATCTTTCAGATATTTCCAAATGCTGTTGTTTAACAGAGCATGGACATTTTTAATACAATCTGGATCTGCTGTTATTATAAACTGATAAATGAATAATACAAAATAAAAAAATTGAATGTGACCAAAAGATGTTTTCCATCATGCAGTACAGAAATAAACAACATTGACATTATGCAGCTGAACAACACAGGATGTTGCGTACACAATGCATAACCTTTTCTCCAAGATTTTCTTTCCCAGGAAAGATTAGATTTCACCCGGTTACACACAACAGAAGATGCTGCTGCGTCACTCGTGACCCGCGCTGGACATTTGTGCCTTGTTTCGTCTGTTTGAATACACACTTGAGGATTACAGCCGCTCAAATAAATCAGCCGCATGCTTGGAACCCTTTTATGCTTTTTTTTTAGAAAAAGAAAATAATATATGAGATAATAAAAGATATGTAGGTGAAAAAATGGTGGACATGTTTTGTAACAGGAGGACCTCTATCTATCTATCTATCTGTCTATCTATCTATCTATCTACACTACCTGACAAAAGTCTTGTCATTGATCCCAGTTGTAAGAGCAACAAATAATAACTTGACTTCTAGTTGATCATTAGGAAAAGTGGCAGAAGCTGGATTTTTCTGCGGAATCATCTGTTGAACTGCATCCCAATCACAAATACTGCAGAAGACCTACTGGAACCCGCATGGACCCAAGATTCTTACAGAAATCAGTCAAGTTTGGTGAAGGAAAAATCATGATTTGGGGTTCCATTCAGTATGGGGGCGTGCGAGAGATCTGCAACATCAACAGCCTGAGGTATCAAGACATTTGTGCTGCCCATTACATTACAGACCACAGGAGAGGGCAGATTCTCCAGCAGGATAGCGCTCCTTCTCATACTTCAGCCTCCACATCAAAGTTCCTGAAAGCAAAGAAGGTCAAGGTGCTCCAGGATTGGCCAGCCCAGTCACCAGACATGAACATTATTGAGCACGTCTGGGGTAAGATGAAGGAGGAGGCATTGAAGATGAATCCAAAGAATCTTGATGAACTCTGGGAGTCCTGCAAGAATGCTTTCTTTGCCATTCCAGATGACTTTATTAATCAGTGATTTGAGTCATTGCAGAGATGTATGGATGCAGTCCTCCAAGCTCATGGGAGTCATACACAATATTCATTCTGTTTCCACTGCACCATGACTTTATATTCTATACTGGACATTATTTCTGTTCAGTGTCAAGACTTTTGTCTAAGCAAAGTCAGACCTTACGGTCCTAATTAAATAATTAAAAATCATATTTTATTGTGGTAAAATAAGCGTAATCTAGAGGCCTTTGCCTTTCATATAAGCCACTTCTGATACCAAATGATCAACTAGAAGTCAAGTTATTATTTGTTGTTCCTAAAACTTGGATAGGCAACATGACTTTTGTCAGGTAGTCTGTCTGTCTGTCTGTCTATCTATCTATCTATCTATCTGTCTCTCTCATCCATCCATCCATCCATCATCCATCTATCAGTCTGTTTGTTTTGTTTGTTGATTAATTTTTTATTTAATTTATTTTACTGTATAGTTTTTATGTGTATGTGCGTATTTGTGTCTATCTGGATACTTGTCTATATGTACAGTAGGTATATATTGTTTTTTATTTGTTTTGCTATTTAGTTTTTTTCCCCTTTGTAATCTGTTGACTACTGCATATGAACATATAAGAACATTTATTCTGTGCATTTGTGTGTTTTGTAAGTAGTTGTTTTTTGTTATAAAGAGATAAAAGCAATCAAATAAAATAAATAAAATTTTAATAAAATAAAAATAAATAAATCAGCTGCACTGCGTGAGTTTCTCTCTATAAAGACCACTGACGGCAAACAATAACCAGCTTTCTGAAAACGTTACTATTAGCAAAAATAACAACAATAACTTCTGTTGGGTTCATCAGACATTTCTCTTATTACTAAACTTAGATGAACCACTATAGGGAAGAGGTTCAGTTTCACTGTCGTCACTCAGCAATTTGCTAATAAACTAACAGCAGGGTATTGACCTTATTCTGCGATGTGAAAGTGGGCTCGTTTTGCTCGTTTTAGAACTTCCGGTTCAGTCGCCTATAGGAGAAATGACTAGGAATAATAATAAATGGCAGATAATGGACAGACTACCTGCTCTACAAACAAGTGTATTCATGACTATACATAAAAATAAGAGTAATATAAGAGAAGATCAGTTTGCAACATCAAGCAGCAGAACCAGCTGTTTTTAACGTCTAGAAATCAATGGAAGTGAATGAGAGCGGAAGTGTAGAGCCAGAAGTATTTCAATGGCTGCGTCTGCTCGTACAGGAACAATAAAGTCAATAAACAGGAATCTGAGAGTGATATTCAATACCTTTTAAGACCTTTTTAAGACACTTTCCATACATTTTAAGACCTTATCACCACTTTAGGTTTCAACCGGTAACATTGGCAACATTTTAACTTGGGATATTTACTAAATACTGATCCTAAACTAAAACAATATTCATAAACTGAATATAAATGCTAATCCAGCAGAGGGCGCCTATAGAGCAGCGGGAGTAACAGCGTTGCCTTGGTCACTGCAGTAAACAAAGCAGCATGATGTCAAATCTAGCAGGATTTTATCATTCCATAAACTACACACACAGCATCCCGCAGATTTAATTCAGGCAAACTTTAGCATACAACTATACATTGTATAGACCATTTCAATGTGGCGATGTCATTGGCCCATGAACATTTCCTGCCTGTTGTCAAACTATTTCATAACTGTTACAAGAGGCGATTTGATCATACCTTAACATTAAAACAGCCATCATAATATTATTTATCAAAATGTGGACCTTTTGGGATTCTCGGAAGCTACGGAAATTAAGTATGTATAACAGGAAATACGTTAGGACCATTGTTATTGTTTACATCCCTCAAAATGGTCTATAATCAGAAATTTAATATCATGTATAATAGCATTTAAGATTTTTTAAACATTTTAAGGGCCTCTAAATAGATTTTTTTGGGCCTCTAATTGAATTTTTAATACTTTTTACTTTTTTTTCAAACATTTCCCAAGTGCTGTTTCACAAAAGAACATTTTTCAACAGGTTTTTAAACATAATAGTTTTAATAATAAAATGATTTTTATATGTGTATATGCCAATTATTAACAAAATCCAGCAGTAAATGTGTTATCACAAGAAATATATCCAATCAGAACTGCACAGTACCAAACACAAAAACTACATTTGCACAATATACAGTTAAAGTCTAAATTATTTGCCCTCCTGACAACATATTTCTTTGAAAATATTTCCCAAGTGTTGCTTAACAGAGAGAACCATTTTTTTAAACATATTTCTAAGCATAATAGTTTTAATAACTCATCTTTAACCACTGATTTCTGTTCTCTTTGTCATGATGACAGCACATAATATTTGACTAGATATTCTTCAAGACACTAGTATTCAGCTTAAAGTGACATTTAAAGGCTTAACTACACTTTAAATATCTGTAAATTAGCAGTTTCTGCATTTTGTGATTCATGTTTTTATTTTTCCTCGTTTATGTATGCTTTTGGGCGACGCGGTGGCGCAGTGGGTAGCACGTTCGCCTCACAGCAAGAAGGTCGCTGGTTCGAGCCTCGGCTGGGTCAGTTGGCATTTCTGTGTGGAGTTTGCATGTTCTCCCCGTGTTCGCGTGGGTTTCCTCCGGGTGCTCCGGTTTCCCCCACAAGTCCAAAGACATGCGGTATAGGTGAATTGGGTAAGCTAAAATTGTCCGTAGTGTATGTGTGTGAATGAGTGTGTATGAATGTTTCCCAGTGATGGGTTGCAGCTGGAAGGGCATCCGCTGCGTAAAACATGCTGCGGTTCATTCCGCTGTGGCGACCCCAGATTAATAAAGGGACTAAGCCGAAAAGAAAATGAATGAATGAATGAATGAATGTATGCTTTTGAACTAATTATGAGACTATTGCAACAACTTTTAACCTTTAAATGTTAGAAAAAGCAACTTTTATGAACATTTTTAATAGTTTATTGTCTGGGTGGGTGTTGTATATTATGCTACAAAAACCTTTTAATAAACAGTAATAAACTGCAGCACATTTTCTGTTATTCTACACACTTATTTCTCTCGATATTATTTCTTATACATTAAATTATTTCAAACCACTAAAATGTCAATAAAAGTCACTTTGTTAAACTGTAGAGTTGAATTTTCAACATCAGAAGTGGACAGAGCAGAGATCAACATCCCAGAATGGTAATTATCCCATAATCAAAACATCCCATAATTCACAACCGGAAATAAACCCAAACCTGTTCATTAGATTATCTACAGTGTATAATACATCTCTAACACAAAAGCTGACATGTAAACCTACCCATCCCACTAAACCACCTGTCCTTAACCTTCACATTGCCATTGAATCAGATTGAGACTATTGTGTTAGCTCACATTCTTGAGTTCTGTCCAGGTTAATGAATATAAAAATGTTTTTCTCTGGTCTCTTCAATCAGAATCTGCTTCTGGCGTTTCTTCACTGATGACGTCGGTTTGACGGACCGGACAGAATGTGCTTAAACACTGCTCTCCAAACGTTAGTTTATTGTTAGAGAAGCAACGCACCCTGCACCCTGCCCTCTATTCAATATTCAGTTACAGCTAAAATACGTCACAATACTCAATTAACTTCAACCAACCCATGAACCAGTCTATTCCACTTAACCAGTCCCTAAAGTGTAAGTTCCACACCAGTAGCAACAAAAATACATTTCCCTCATGAAAAATACTATAGTAAATAACACATAGTACGTGTATTATACTGTACATAACTTACAACTCTTTGTTAAGGCATGCTTTAGCATACTGTAGTATTGAGCTGACAAACTGTAATAATTGATGTAGCTTACATTAGTTTTTACTACAGTAAACATTGGTGTATTGTAGTATAATACACACTACAGTTGTAGAAAACTACAGTATTGGCTCATTTGTTTACATTAAAAACACTACAATATTTACTATATAAAATACTATATTAATCTTTCATGTGGGTTGCAACACAATTAGAGTAAAATAATCACCTACAAAAAGGACCTAAATCTTAATATTTTTTGTTGTATGTCCATATTAGTTAACTACATGACATAAAATGGGACCTTCTGTTTGGCTTGGTTTCTCTTTTGTTTTGTTTGTCATTGTTATTTATTTAATTATAAAGATGCTTCTATAGATGTTGTTAATATTTTAGTTTCAGCCTTACTTATTTTGCGTATCCTGAAAATAAATGTTTTTTTAATAGCTAATATTTCTTTTGTTTCACACAGTAACGTTGTGGTAGTTTAATTAGTAACATGTTTGCGATTATAACTCTTCTAGTCCAAACAGAATCATTCATGTATTCTTAAAAAACAGCATTGACAGATCACTCCTGTGTGTGTAAACATGTGTTTGATAAGTACTGATGCTGCTCAGAATCACCAAATGAACAGTACCAACATTGTAGTTACACTATAATAACATCAACAAACAAGAAATGACAGGACTTAGGTTAAAATATCATAAAAGAGCAACGTCAGGCCAGCCATGACACTGATCAATAGATCTTGAATCTTTCTCTCGAGGTATTGATCTGTCACAGGTTGCCTGGCATTTATCTTTTCATTACATTTGACTGTTTACATGTATCTGACATGCTCCAAAACAGTGACACAATTCGCGTTTAGAAGATATAAACCTGATGTATAGATGCAAAGCATGCAGCAGCAGCTGTGACACTGATCAATCCCTCCAGAGAAAGACGAAACCCCCCAGCAAACACTCACATTCACTCAACAAGAGGGAAACGAAAGCGCCAGTCGTCAATGTATTCTCAAGAAACAATCATCATTTCTCTATGTAAACATGCTAGTGTGTTTGATACTGCTGCTGCTCAGAATAACACAATGAATAGTAATGTTGCTAACATTGTAGTTACACTATAACATCAACACAAGAAATGACAGAACTATCGTTTAAATATCAGCTGTCAGGCCAGCTGTGACACTGATCAATACCTGCAGAGAAAGACAGACCCCAGTAAACAGCGAGACGAACAGCCAATATTCACATTCGCTCAAGCGCAACCAGAGGAAGATGAAAGCGCCAGTCGTTAACAACAGATCGCCTATGAGGAAAACCATTAGGAAACGGAAAAGACTGCAAACAGGCACCGAATAACGCGTCAAAACAACCGTCTCCGCACAATGGACGGACAACCATCCCATACTGCGGTAGATGGAGGAATAAAAACCGCATTTGAAGCGTTATATGGAGGAATGGAGCGTCACCTCAGAGCAGAGCCCGCGCCGCACACACCGCCAGCCGCCGCCGCTCGACGCCCGCCTCAGCAGCGCGTTCATCGCCCTCATTTCGACACGACGCTTCCCGATCCGCTTTCGACCGGGTCCCGTTTCTTCATACGGCTTTTGTAGCGGTGAAATGTGACGACAGAGAGGAGGAGGTCCGAATCCGCCGAAAGACTCGCGTCAGGAAACGGAAACATCGCCGGCAAACGGAGAACCGAGATCTGCGACTCCAGCAACCGCCGATTCCGCACTGCAAGCGACGCGACGGAATAACCTCCGGCGTGAGTGACGTCACCGGCTGCGTTACGGTTTGTTTGTTTTTTACTTATTTTTGCAAAGTGTACACCACAAAACAGAACAATCAACACTGCGAGGCACACTCGTACGTTCAAGTAAATACTAGTGCTGAATCGCATCCTGAATAAAAGTTTGCTTTGGCATAATATACAGTCAGAATTATTCATATTAGCCCTCCTGAATTATTCACCATCCTGTATATTTATTTACACAATTTCTGTTTAACGGAGAGCAGATTTCTTCAACACATTTCTAAACATAATAGTTTTAATAACCATCTCTAATAGCTGATTTCTGTTCTCTTTGCCATGATGACAGCACATAATATTAGACTAGATATTCTTCAAGACACTAGTATTCAGCTTAAAGTGACATTTAAAGGCTTCACTAGGTTAATTAGGGTAAAGTTCGGGTAATTAGGCAAGTCATTGTATAACAGTGGTTTGTTCTGGAGACAATCCAACACTAATATTGCTGAAGGGGGCGAATAATATTGACCTTAAAATGGCTTTAAAACAATTAAGAACTGCTTTTATTCATTCATTCATTCATTTTCTTTTCAGCTTAGTCCCTTTATTAATCAGGGGTCGCCACAGCGGAATGAACCGCCAACTATTCCAGCATATGTTTTACGCAGCGGATGCCCTTCCAGCTGCAACCCATCACTGGGAAACACCCATACACTCTCATTCACACACACACACACTCATACACTACGGACAATTTAGTTGATCAATTCCCCTATAGCGCATGTGTTTGGACTGTGGGGGAAACCGGAGCACGCGGAGGAAACCCACGCGAACACTGGGAGAACATGCAAACTCCACACAGAAACGCCAACTGACCCAGCCGAGGCTCAAACCAGCGACCTTCTTGCTGTGAGGCGATCGTGCTACCCACTGCGCCACCATGACGTATGACACTTTTTATCATTTTAATTTAAAAATTGGCCTGAAATTATTCATACCCCTCTCAAATTCTGACTTAAGTTACTTTTATTCAACCAGCAAGTTTTGTTTGACCGTAAATGACCCAGGCTTGTCCCAAAAGATAATAAGATGATGTACAAGAGGCATCATTGAGAAAAAACATATTTCTCAGCCTTTATTTACATTTGAACAAAAACTTTAAGTCAGATTTTGCCAGAGGTATGAATAATTGTGTGTGTGTGTGTGTGTGTGTGTGTGTGTGTGT
This sequence comes from Danio jaintianensis, assembly GCA_903798115.1. Lineage (NCBI taxonomy): Eukaryota > Metazoa > Chordata > Actinopteri > Cypriniformes > Danionidae > Danio > Danio jaintianensis. Next base: position 547,005 of record CAIGQV010019164.1, read on the forward strand.
GTGTGTGTGTGTGT
>CAIGQV010019164.1:547028-561905 GCA_903798115.1 Danio jaintianensis
TGTGTGTTTAGACAAAGATGATCAGTGCCTCATTCTTCAGATCTTAAAAAGCTCTCTAAATATAAGCAAGAGTTAGGTGAGGGCATCTTTTAAAGTAAAATAAATTCCAATTATAATTGTAAAAAATCTCTTACATCAGTCTGCATTACAATGAATACACAGCAGAACTCAGGTGCTTTGGCTGAACGGGAATATTGGATTTCCTGCTGCTGCTGTAAACGTGACTGTGGTTTATTTCCGTAAGTCAGGCTGGTCACATGAAACAAACCGTCTCTCATCACGGATTCGTTTAAAGCTTTGAGCAAAGTGCAAATATTCCCAAATGCATTGGCAAAGGAAGCGTCTGAACAGAAAAACAGTTTGGTAAAAAAGCATTTTTACTTGTCCAAGAAAGGCAAAGTGAAAATAGTGTACAAAAATATTTACAGATTGTTTACTTTTAAAGGTTGAACAAATACAGATCGCACGAACTTCCCAATCTCCATTAAAAAAACAACAACAATAACAATTACAAGTCATACAGTTTATACTTTCAAATGCGATGCACAATCTGCCATGATCAGCATGAGAACAATTACATCCCATAACAACACTGTCTGAAGCGCGAGACAATTATGATGCACTAAAAAAAGATCCAAAGATCCTGTATTTTGTGATTCATGTATTTATTATTTTTTATTTTCCGCCATATTATTATTTCTGCTTCTGAGTTGCATTATGGGATCTTGATCTTTCTTCCAACGGTGTTTAACCTTGAAAGGTTGTATAAAGTGTGTTTTCTGCATGTGTAATAGTCTGCAGTGCTATATTGTCTGGGTTGGTGTTGTATATTACACTACAGTAATAAACTGCAGCACATTTTCTGTTATTCTACACACTTATTTCTCTAGATATTATTTCTTCTACATTATATTATTATTACAAACCACTAAAATGTCACTAGAAGTCACTTTGTTAAACTGTAGAGTTGAATTTTCACCATCAGAAGTGGACAAAGCAGAGATCAACATCCCATAATGCAATTCACAACCGCAAATAAACCCAAAATACAGAAACTGTTCATTAACAGATATATTTGACAGTGTATGAGAGGCAGATACTCACACTCACACATTTGTAGGATCCACAGCCAGAAGTTAAAGGGGCAGTTCACCCAAAAATTAAATTGTCATTACTTCCTCTTCCTCCACTTGATCCAAACATGTTTGAGTTTCTTTCTCCTGTTGGAGGATATACTGAAGAACGTTTTGTTCCTACTATGGAAGTCAATGGCTGCTTTTTTCCAAGATTGTCCACAATATCATTCTTTGTGTTCAACAGAAGATTTAAGGAAGTTTAAGGAAATTGTGAGGAAATATTCATTTTTGGATGCATGACTCGTTACTTGTTTTAAACCTTTATAAGTTTCTTTCCTCTGCTGAACATTAAAGAAGATACTTAGAAAAATGCTGGAAACCTGAGATGGATGTGTGTGTTTCTTACAAATATAAATAGATCTCTCTTTCAAAACGTAACACTGTAAAGTGATTGAGTCACAGAAATGGTGGGGAGAGGAGGAGAAATGTAAAAAAAGAGGAAAAATTCATCTATTTTTATTATTATTTTTTATCTATTAACTATTTATTGATTACTATTGCCTTTAGAGGTCAGTATATTATATATATGCACTTATAAAGTGTATATGTGTATACTAGTATGTGTGTTTGTATTATGTTTATCTTCAACACTATTCACTTTGTATGGTTTATTTTGTTATTCTCCTGTATATTTGTATTGCTTTATTTTCTCTCTCTCTCTATATATATATATATAAAGTAATACTGGAAACCTGTAACCACTGACTGTCAATGGTTATAGGCTTTCACCTTCCTCCAGAATATCTTCTTTTGTGTTCAGCAGAGGAAGAAAAGGTTTTAATCCACTTGCAGATGAGTAAACAGTGAGTACATTTAGATTTTTTGGGGTGAACTGTCCCTTTAAGCATCTTCAAGCACATTTACTCAGTTTCACATTCAGCATATTCCAGCATCAGTACTGTTATTAGTCTTGTAATGCGTTCTCATGTGAAATGACACAGATCTGGACACTTTAAGATTCACGACTGCTCAGGACTGGAACATGAAGCACTCAAACCCAAACACTGATCCACTATAAGCCCAGCAGAGCTTTGGCTTCTTGACTCTGTGCCATCAGACTCTCGCTGGCGTATTTCTGCAGCAGCTCCATCTTCTTTCTTCTCACCAGAGCTTCCTCAATCTGCCAGACAACAACACTGTGTTAACTCATGCTACTGAAGCTCATAGTTCAGTATTAAAGGGGCCTTATGTAAGAATTAGGCCAAACCCCGATTCTACCCTTAGCCCTACCCCTTCCCCTACCCCTGGTTTTGTGTGTTTAGGTGAAGGGGTCAGTGTGTTCCAATTCTCTTCATCTTGAAGGCGTAGGGCTAAGGGGAAGCGCTAGATAACCCTTGAAACTGAGATTTTCCAGGATCACACTAAAAACCAAGGGGTTTAGAAACCCCTTGAGATGCACAAATGTAAGTAATTTTACAACAAACAAGCATATGTTTTAATACATTCATAACGGCGTACACAAATCACCTGGGTTAAAATGAAAGTGTGTTTTTCTGTCTGGAAGTGAAACAAACCTCTTTCTGTGAGGGCACAGGAACATGAGAGATGAAGGACTGCGCTCCATCTTCTCCCTCCATCTGGTCTCCCATTTCATCATCAGACTGCTATTTTATATTTAAAGCAATCAGAGAAATAATCAGAGATACACCATTACAGAAACTGAATGAATGTAAAAATAGTTGGCTTTGAGAGCTGCTCACCTCCTCGTCTCTTACAGCGTAAATATATTCCTCCTCCTCCTCCTCTTCGGTGTCTTTCACGCCTCCACCGACGGCTAATCGAGCGTCTTTATCTACTTTCCATTTCTCCACAGCCTCTGCCATCACTGCCGCAGCAGAAAACACAAAACAAAGCAGGATTTATGCATAAACACACTTTACATGCAACTCAAAGAAATCATACACGATGCATCACATATTTATAGCTGCACAGAAAATATGCCATAAGCACCACCTGTTAACAAAAACAAACACACTCTTTTATCTCTCTACACACCAGACACTTTCGTACAATCCCTCTATATTTCTATAAAACATTGGTCATTTCTGACTGTGCCTCACACAGGTGAGTGGGCTTGATAAACCACCTGTAGAAACACTCTCCTCTCCATATGCACCGTTGCAAGGATTTAAAAAGGTAAACAATGTTTACTCACAAATGTGCCAAAAACCATGTTGCACCACTTACTTTGTCAACATAAACACCTTTTGCACAAAATGTTGCACAATATTGTTTCTGTTTTATGTTAAATACTAGTATAGTGTGTCTCAGGTTATGTATGGTAGATTAGCGCTCCAGTGTGTTAGTTATGTATAGGTTTAAAAACAGCATACGTCCAGTGTTGTGTTCATATTTTTGATTATGTTTATTTATGTAGCACCGTGGGACCACGACTCTATCATTCCACTGTATGTTCACATGTAGTTAATGACTGGAGATGCTGCATTATTCATTCATTCATTCATTTTCTTTTCGGCTTAGTACCTTTATTAATCAGGGGTCGCCACAGTGGAATGAACCGCCAACTTATCCAGCATATGTTTTACACAGCGGATGCCCTTCTAGCTGCAACCCATCACTGGGAAACACCCATACACACTCATACACTACGGCCAATTTAGCTTACCCAATGCCCCTATAGCGCATGTGTTTGGACTGTGGGGGAAACCGGAGTACCCGGAGGAAACCCACGCCAACACGGGGAGAACATGCAAACTCCACACAGAAACGCCAACTGACCCAGCCGGGGCTCAAACCAGCGACCTTCTTGCTGTGAGGCGACATTGCTACCCACTGCGCCACAACTAGGTAAGTTTTATATACATAAATGTAAAAGGATTGAAGTCAAAAAGCGAATAATTTCATGCTAAATATACACAGAACACATTCAAAGTAAATGCTAACTTTAATTTTGGACATGATGAATCTCGATTAATCGTTTGACAGTAAAGCTCAACTTGACATGACTGGAAATACAGCCCCTATGCAGTACTGGTCAAATGTTGAACACAAAACTCATTTATCTAATATATTTACCAAGGATGCATTCATTTGATCAAAAATACAGTACAATCTGCAATATTGTGAATTTCTTTTAAATACCTGTTTTCTGTTCTAACATGTTGTAAAATGTATTTATCTCTGTGATGCAAAGCTGAATTTTCAGCATCATCACTGGAATCTTTAGCGTCACGTGATGCTTTGATGATCAAGAAAGAGTTGTGATTTTATCAAAGCTGAGAGGAGTACTGTGGAGAGCATGAGTGTGACATTACCATTCAACAGTTTAAGGAAAGATTTAAAATAGACAAGACTTTTACTCCTCAAGACACATTCAATTGATCAACAGCGACAGTAAAGCATTTAAAGCGTTACAAAAGGTTTAAGCAGAGGCTTTTCTTTCAATGTTCATCAAAGAATCCTGAAAAATATCACACTTTCAGACACAGGAAGAGTTTCACAAAGCTTTCTTTAAATTCCAATAATGGTTTCAAAACATAATTTTTTTCTTTATCTTGTGTCAAAGCCAAAAAGATGATATTAAGCATCAAAATAATAATAAAGCAGCTTTAAATAGTATGTTTTTAGTTGTGTCCCATTTAATTTTATAATTTTTGTCGAAGAAATAAAGTCTATCATACATTTTTGCAATGATTTACAAAAGACAACCACTAAAATCTCATTGAGTGTAACTAGTAGATGTCCAAATATCTTAACAGGCATACTTTAAAATCAAAAATAATTTAATTACATATTTAAACACAGCTTGGGTCCTCAAAACACCCATTATTTGTCATCTGAAATCTTTGCCTCTATTCTCTAAACCAGGAGGTTTTACCCATTGGTCATTCATCATTTAAAACAGAATAAAATTAGGTCTGATGACCTATTCTGCGATATATTTTAATAAGTACAGCTTAGAATAAATATGTTACTTTTTGACATTAATACACATGTACACACAGTGCTGGCTTGAAAAAAATATTTAAGTACATCATTAAAAGTAACTCAATAAGTATAATAAATTACTTTACCTGATGTTATTTAAAATCACTATAAACATAAAGTCTGTATAGACGATAGAAATTAATCTCTTAATTCTTTACATTAGAGCCAAGCAGGACCTTTTATCCATTCACTCGGCTTAGTCCCTTTATTTATCAGGGGTCGCCACAGCGGAATGAACCAGCAACTATTTCAGCATATGTTTTACGCAGTGGATGCCCTTCCAGCTGCAACCCATCACTGGGGAACACCCATACACTCTCATTCACACACACACTCGTACACTACGGACAATTTAGTTCATCAATTCCCCTATAGCGCATGTGTTTGGACTGTGGGGGAAACCGGAGCACCCGGAGGAAACCCACGCCAACACGGGGAGAACATGCAAACTCCACACAGAAACACCAACTGACCCAGCCAAGGCTCGAACCAGCGACCTTCTTGCTGTTAGGTGACAGTGCTACCCACTGCGCCACCGTGCCACCTTTTTTATTATTATTATATATTTTTTTGGTATATATTTTAATATCTTTTTTCTGCAATAACTTGAATTTAAATGTCTAATCTTTCTCATCCTAAAGATGTTTGTTGACCAAACTCTTATTTAAATGCATAGAACTATTTAATAAAACTCTTTTGTTTAACTGCACCATAATATATTGGCTATAATCACTTCATATTCATTTAGAAAAGGGGGTGTACTCCTTTATGCTGAGCACTGTAAATGCAGACATCGCTAACCCAGGAACACACAGAGGATCAGTGTGTTAAATTAAAGAGATAATGAGCAGTGTGTGTGGGTGAATTAGCAGGAATAAGCGTGCAGCGTTACGCTTCATATGAACCCATCAAACCCGCTGCTGATGTCCAGCATTCAGATAAATGGAAACGCAATGCAGGAAATCAGCAGCACACAATGGCACAACTGTACCGAGTCCACATTCACATAATGCAGAGCTGCATGTGTCTGGGAGAAGAAAGCAATCTGCTTCTCGTGGCTGATCGGCTCTTCTGAAGACACAAGGACACGCTTTTCTCGTGGTCTTCTGCGCTAATTTAAATATGGTGAGCAATGCAGTGGATTCAGAGCCTTTGGGATAAAAGACATGGGGGTTAAGGCTGCTCTGATATGGGGGAAATCATAATCAAGATTAGGGATGCACAAAACTAGGAAAATATGCGCTATTGTTGTTGAGTGTTGAGATTATATTTCTTATGATATAACCAACTTAGAGGGGTGTCACGGTGGCGCAGTGGGTAGCACGATCGCCTCACAGCAAGAAGGTCGCTGGTTTGAGCCCCGGCTGGGTCAGTAGGCATTTCTGTGTGGAGTTTTCATGTTGGTGTGGGTTTCCTCAGGGTGCTCCGGTTTCCCCCACAGTCCAAACGCATGCACTATAGGTGAATTGGGTAAGCTAAATTGTCTGTAGTGTATGAGTGTGTGAGTGAGAGTGTATGGGTGTTTCCAAGTGATGGGTTGCAGCTGGAAGGGCATCCGCTGTGTAAAACATATGCTGGAATAGTTGGCGGTTCATTCCACTGTGGCGACCCCAGATTAATAAAGGGACTAAGCCGAAAAGAAAATGAACGAATGAATGAATAACCAACTTAGATCAGGGGGTTCAAACAGCACACCAAAACATCCAGAATGTGTCGAGTTTTTGTCCTGTACATCAGAGTTCCTCAAGCACTGGGTCACGGTGCAGTACCCGGTCGTGAGTTTCTACCGGGCCACAAGAATGCAGTATTACTCCATATGAGATCACACTTTATTGTGAGTTTCCCCTTTAGGAAACAATATCCATATCTGTGCACATGGCAGACCGGACGCCTAGAATTATAAACATGAATGCTGCGTCCCAATTCGTCTACTTATACTACATCTTAAAAGTATGAAGGGAGTGTGTAACAGAAGAGTGTGGAAGCTTTGGATCAAACTACTTCTTCATTAATGGACCGTTCCGTTGCTTAATTATGAGCCCTGTCAATCATCTCCACACATCATTCACATCACTGTCATAGTTCATGTCCTGCCATATTGAAAAAGCAGCAGCAGGTTCATCTGACATTCACGAGTCCTTCATGCACAGGAATCTCCTCAGGTGTTTGCAGAATTCTGCATTCAGAAGTTAATGTCCAAACTTTAATGCTTTATAAAACTTCACATTGTTATTGTTGCTGATGATATATAACCAGGAAAAAGTGATTAAATATTTTACAGTAGGTTAGATATTAAATAACAGTCATTCAAACATCTTTACCGAAGCCTCTCTACTTGTAGATAGGTCTCGTGCATCCGCCATGTTTGTAGTTCAACACTTTTTACTCGCATGCATTTGTAGTTCTAATGGAATTCAAGTCAATGTATGGTGGGCAATATTAGTGGTTAGAGTACGGAGGGTTTCACACTTCTAATTTAATTTCTACTACTATAGTATACTAATAGAAGCAGGAACCTCTGGCATAATTTTTTTAACATACTATGGTTTGGGACACACTAATTTTATTTTCCAATACTATATAGAACGGATAGTGCTAACACAGCATCTCTTTGTTATGGTTATGAGTTGCATTATTCTGTTTTAGTTTATTATTGCATGCATTTGTGATATAGATGTGTTTTCATATCTCAGTCAAAATATGGGTGAAATAATCTTCAATCATGCTTCAGCATCAGCCCTTCAGCTGCTAATATCAGTTTGATGTATCTCACAATTAAAAAAATCATGATATCAATAAACACCAGGGTTTAATAGGACGCTTGCTCACCTTGTTTCTCATATTCCTGCTCCAGTGGGAGTAAAACACCATCATCTTCATCTCTGTAACCGTAATAATCTGCATCGATGTCCTTCATCAGCTCAGCTCGTGTTTTTCTGGGTGGCGGTACAGCTGCGGTGGACAAATCAAACAAGAAAACATCAGAAAGTAACTCTGCTGTAATTAGAAGTTTATCATGCAGACTAGAAGTTATTGGGATTTCTCGCAATGATACGATATGATATCAATATTCTTAGCCAGCGACACAATATTTGTTGATACTTCAAAAAATTCTGCATTTCAATTTGATTTAGTGGAATATCAATGAATATATCAATATTAAGATATATGTGCCTCCTTAACAGAATCACTCATTTTTAATAACACAAACATGCAACCAAAGTATACATTAAACTGAACACTGTGAGAACTGTACATTGCATATCACGCACAAAACAAATGCACATTAGATTTAGTGCACTATAGTAATGCAGTAGAGTGTTAATGAGTGAATCTTTCATTCAAACTACTCACTCCAAATGGCTGATTCATTCAGAAATATAGCACTGACTTGCTGTCTCAAAAAGGCATATTCTGGAGCAGGTATTTATTTTCAATGCATAGTGCAGAAAATCTCAGTGCACAGATCTTTGAAAAAAAGACATGAGCATTCACCTTTACATATTAGCAGAAAGTTTTGACTAGGGCTGCACAATATATTGAAAAATTATCGTTATCGTGATAATAATATATGCAATATACATAATCGCAAACATTTATTTTATGCATTGGTTGTTTATCTAAATTTGACTAATCGGATGGGGCCTTACTATCTTTAGCCCCGCCTCCCCAGTAGCTGCTGTTATGCAATGGAGCCTTTTCACAAGACTTATGACGCATCACATCAGCAACTTTAATCCTTGAAAGTTTTTAATATTTAGATTTAAACAAAGTATGAACATTTATATGCATTTATGAATGTATTTTATCATCTTTGTGTCAAATTACAAAAAACTAATCACCGCTTGTGTGAGGTGTGTGTAATGCATTGTGTATGTGGGCACAACTGTAAATCTGATATTATTCTCTCTTCTGGCTGCCGTTATCAGTCTCACACTATTGTTTTCCTTCTTCTGTAAGTCTCAATAACACCATCCTGGAGTTTTTCTGTCATTATCTCAGCAAATTGGATTGTAAATGAATGATTTGTTATACTCTCGCATTCACTGTGCTCTGAGTTTACCAACTATGACGACTTCAGTTACTGAGAAACACGCAAATGTGAAAAGGCGTCATTGGCTGGAGCAGCCAAAAGCTGAAAATAAACACTAATGGGCGGAGTTATGACGAGAAAGGAAAAACAGCCAATCAGAGTCAGAATATCTGAGGTTTTCACTCATTTACAGTGTTTTAAAGATTAATGTTTGCACCTTGACACAGTTTTTAAGTCTGAATTAGAATTAATTAGGTCTGAAAAATATATTTTACACGTTTATGCTAATATGATTAAATAAATAAATGATTTAAAAACATAAAAATAGCATTTTTAGGGAAATAATTGAACATTTTTCCACTATGGTTCAGCGCTAGCATCAACTCACGCTCTGATTCGAACAGCTCTCGGACTCCGGGTAAATCTTTGGCTGCGCCGAAATACTTGTATCCTCTGTTTCCAGGTACCTCTTTACCTTCATGGTCCAACATCTTTGGCCCAAATCTCTATTACAAACACAAAAAAATGACCTCAAATTAACCTCAAACATCATATTGTCAATTAAGCATCACCTCAGTCAAATATGAAACTCTGCCATTAAATTAAAACATAAACTCAATATTTATAATGCTTTAAAGAATTTCATTTAAAAAAAAATGGATAAACAATGTTAGCTTGTGATTACTAGAATACTGATTAGTAAAAGTGTTACAGTTTAGTATTAGATTTCAGTGCAGGTCTTTTGCTTCAGCATAGATTTTTTTTGTATATAAACCCAACTCTCTTTGCCATTTCTACAGGTATGCCTGTAATGCAGCACGTGTGTTCTCACCCTATAGTCGGGTCCTCCGAGCTCCTTGATGCGCACTTCCCAGTGCCCTTTCTCTCGCAGCAGTTTGTTGATCTCATCGTTCAGATCACGAATCTTAAACTCGCCCAAACCAGCTGAGCAACACAAGGCAAGAGTTTAATGAGTAAATAATGCTTATTCTGTACATTTATCTTTGCATTTTCATTGTAAATCAGTGCTTTTTATCAGCAAACTCTCACCATTTTGAATCTGGGCAACCTTCTTTGAAATCTCACTGATGATCTAGAATGAAAAACAGTGGTAAACACATATTTAAATCACAGTTAGTTTACTTGGTTCAAGTCAGAATCAGAATGAGCTTTATTTGCCAAGTGTGCGCAAAAAAACAAGAATTTTTGCTTGTGGTTTACAGGAGCTCAGGGTACATCACGCACATCAACACAAGGGGACAGAAAGAAACAGAAACAGGGGTATGAATAATACCGGACTTGACTGTGTATACACCAGGGATGTGCGGTCACGGGAGGCAAGTGTGTGTGTGTCTGTGGGAGAGAGAGAGAGCGTGTGGGCGCGCATCTGCCGTGGTGCTGTGTGTGCCGCTTGTTATAGGCTGTTATAGGTCTGTAGCATCCACCTTGGTGTTTTTTGGGAGGCATATTGAATCGCTATACATTTTACATTCTTCCTTGGCTCAATATGTACCTGCTATGTGTATAGAAAGAATGCTGATATGATATATGAAACACAATCAGTAGTTGGCAAATATATTGGGTGCCTCACCAGCCATAAACCTCACTGCACGTCAATGGTATACACATCTAGGTGCTTTATGTGCATTGTTGTCTGTTTAAACTGTACAAATAAGAAATAAAAATATTTATATAAAAGTATTGAGAAATGAGTTGCTTTACTGGTTACAGAAAGCACGAACAGTAAATCTCCTATATTGCTTATGACCATAAGAAAACAGATAGCAACTGATTTAAAGAGATATTTCACCATTTTCCCACTATTTACTCTCCCTCAAGTGTTTCCAAACCTTCATGAGTTTCTGTCTCCAGTCGAACACTAAAGAAGATATTTTAAGGAAAGCCGAAAACCTTCAACAAATACTATAGAAGTCAATGATATCTTCTTTAGTGTTTAATAGAAAAAAGAAAGTCCAAAAGGTTTAAAACAACTAAAGGGTGAGCACATGATGAAAGAATGTTCATTTTTGGATGGACTGTCCCTTTAAGTTGGATATGGCCTGAGGAAAAATGCCTAGATGTTTTATTGCATGTAAATTATCGAGTCATTTATTGGTTCTCTTCTCTTATTTTACTGGCACAAGGGCGGGATTAACCTGCCACTCACATAAGATCCACCAATAGCAACCCACAACCATCCAATCAATTCCCTATAAACACAAAGAAGCCTCGCCCACATCTGTTTTTGATCCAGAAGCTGAGATAAAGCAGGAGGAAAATACAAGAAACTTTCACAACTTCCAATTCATGCAGACTTGATTATATGTCAGAAAAACATCTGTCAGACACTGACCTGTCTTCTCCACTTCTCTGCTTTGGGCAGCTCATTACACTCTGAGGCAAGATAAGGTCGTCTCTCCTGTGGATGTATGACATTTGATCAGGTAAATATATGGTTTTAGCATCGATATCGCAACATGTGCAACTGCGATAGTCACATCACAGGATCTGCAATGTTGATTCTGGATTATATTTATATAATCAGAATATAAATATAATAATATGATTATACAGTCAGAATAGTGAATATAATAATGTATATTTCCCCCCCAATTTCTGTTTAACGGAGAGCAGATTTCTCCAACACATTTCTAAACATAATAGTTTTAATAACCATCTCTAATAGCTGATTGCTTTTCTCTTTGCCATGAAGACAGCACATAATATTAGACTAGATATTCTTCAAGACACTAGTATTCAGCTTAAAGTGACATTTAAAGGCTTAACTAGGTTAATTAGGGTAAAGTTAGGGTAATTAGGCAAGTCATTGTATAACAGTGGTTTGTTCTGGAGACAATCCGAAACTAATATTGCTGAAGGGGGCGAATAATATTGACCTTAAAATGGCTTTAAAACAATTAAGAACTGCTTTTATTCTAGCCGAAATAAAACAAATAAGACTTTCTCCAGAAGAAAAAATATTATAGGAAATACTGTGAAAAATTCCTGAATCTGCTCAACATCATTTGGGAAATATATGAAGAAAACAAATAGAAGACATCAGCCGTATATAAGATATAAATATACACAAGATATATTTCATCACATCACTGAGTACGTTTACATGGACACTAATAATCTGATTTTAATACGATTAAGACAATACTCTGATTAAGAGTCGACCATGTAAACAGTGAATTTTGATTAATTTAAGCTGATTAAGGTCATAATCGAACTAAACAGAAATCGGATTAAGACGTGAAGTATGCCGATTTTAGTGGCATTATTGAAGTGCAGTACAGACATGTACACACCGCAATCAAACTATTACTGTCGTGTAGGATTTTTGCAGAGGGTTTTTTTTTCCCATACGGCATGCGGTATCAAACTCCATTAAACAACACTCTTCCAGCAGTTCTTATTCGCATTCAATATCTCATTTGTCAGGGAGGGCATGCATGATATGTTCCTGAATGAAAGTGAAAGTGCCAAACTGCAGTTAAAGTCGACAAATTAAAAATGAAACACCCGAAATGACATGAAACTCCGGAGGAAATGAGGATAGCGCGGTGACGCAATGATGTTAATCGATCTTTGTGCTATAACATGTAAAACGGGATCATGAAAGGAACATTCAAAAAGCAACTCATGTAAACACCTTCATCATATTAATGTCTTATTCAGATTAAGGCAAATAATTCCATTACTGATGTCCATGTAAACGTAGTCAATGTTACGGTAGTTCACTGTCCAGACTAACCTTCACTTTTCCCTCCTCCAGCTGAGCTTGACGAAACCTGGCCAAGGCCGTCCTGCAGGATGAAGAGAAGAGCGTTACTGAAGGATTTTACAGATCACACAACGTGAATATGACAGAATACGAATAAAGACACTTACATGGCCTTCTCTGCATTTCGAGCCTGAAAATAAAACAGCAATATGTTCAGTATGACTAGACGTATGCTGATATTCAATATATCGTGATGATAAACACGCACAATATTGACATCATGAGCACTATTTATGATGTAAACCTTTTGACAGCTTTTTAAGAATATTCAGATTTTATTTGCAGTGTTCACACAACAGCACCAAATGCTTGAAGACTTAATTAATTACCTTAATAGTTCAAACATTGTCACGTTAATCTACATGCTGAAATACTGATGCAAAATCCAGAGTATTTAAAGCACCACTGTACATTACCACTCCAATAGTTAACATGTGTTAACTAAACTCACCATGAAAACCAGGCAAGGCAAGTTTATTTCTATAGCACATTTCACACACAATGGTAAATCAAAGTGCTTCACATAAACAAGAATAAAAGAAACAAGAAAATAAAAACTTTATTATTAAAAACAGATTAAAATGTGTGAAGACAGGTTTTAAAGGAATGAAAAAGAAAAGGAAGACATCATAGCGCGATCTGTACAAAACTACAAAAGCTTTAATTAATCTTAGCTGATGGTAGTTTCTTAATTTACACCTAATAACATGTTAAAGAGTTGATAACACTGATAACAGTTGTATTTTTAAAACTAATAATAACAGAGTAACCATAATAAATCTGGCCTTTTCTCACATTTGATTGTAATTCATAAACATTTACTCGTGTGATTTTATTGTAGTTGTCAAAGTGTTGTTAATTGTACTTCATAAATTCTCTTGCAATATTCATTTATTTTATTTTCGGCTTAGTCCCTTTATTAATCTGGAGTCGCCACAGCGGAATGAACCGCCAACTATTCCAGCATAAGTTTTACACAGCGGATGCCCTTCCAGGTGCAACCCATCACTGGGAAACACCCATACACTCTCATGCACACACATAGACTACGGACAATTTAGCTTCCCCTATAGCACATGTGTTTGGAAACCGGAGCACCCGGAGGAAACCCACGCCAACACGGGGAGAACATGCAAACTCCACACAGAAACACCAACTGACCAAGCCTGGACTCGAACCAGCGACCTTCTTGCTGTGAGGCGACAGCGCTATCCACTGCGCCACCACACCGCCCTCTTTTGCAATATAATTTAAATCATTTGTTTAGTTTGATCATGAATATGCAATAAAGAAATATACCAAGTGTGTGTTGTTGTTGTTTTTTTAACATATTTGCAGTGTATCTGTCCATCTGTGAGCATCTCACACGCATTTAGGATTGAACGATGTTAATAAATGTACAATCACTTAATTTTAAAACACCCAAATAATTAAAATTTAATTTTAGTAATTCCAATTCTGGTGACACGGTGGCTCAGTGGTTAGCACGTGGCCTCACAGCAAGACAGTCGCTGGTTCGAGTCCCGGCTGGGTCAGTTGGTGTTTCTGTGTGGAGTTTGCATGTTCTCCCCGTGTTGGCGTGGGTTTCCTCCGGGTGCTCTGGTTTCCCCCACAGTCCAAACACATGCGCTATAGGGGAATTGATTCATTCATTTTCCTTCGGCTTAGTCCCTTTATTAATCAGGGGTCGCCACAGCAGAATGAACCGCCAACTATTCCAGCATATGTTTTACGCAGCGGATGCCCTTCCAGCTGCAACCCAACACTGGGAAACACCCATACACACTCATTCACACACACTACGGTCAATTTAGCTTACCCAATTCACATGTGTTTGGACTGTGGGGGAAACAGGAGCACCCGGAGGAAACCCACGCCAACACGGGGAGGCTATAGGGGAATTGATGAACTAAATTGGCCGTAGTGTGTGTGTGTGTGTGTGTGTGTGTGTGTGTGTGTGTGTGTGTGTG
>CAIGQV010019164.1:561915-574431 GCA_903798115.1 Danio jaintianensis
GTGTGTGTGTGTGTGTGTGTGTGTGTGTGTGTGTGTGTGTGTGTGTGAATAATACAGGTCACTCTCAGGTTCTATAAGTTTAATATGATTATATATTAATATACGACTTTTCCGTTGGTGTTTTCTTGTGGTGTGGGTCATGTCTAATTGGACATTTAGGCATTCTCAACTTTATATTAATGAGGATCTTATAAATACAGTAATAACACGGTAAACAGGTTTTAACAAGCATTCTCCATATTCCCTCGGTGATGATGTTACTGATCAAACATTCAAGCACTGTTTTACACTTTAATAATACTTCAGTTGCAAATAAATCTGTAATTATACGATAATAAATAGATGTTCAGTGCACTATGAGGGTTTCATCTGGTTGTTTGACGGAGTTCTGTGTAACCGTTGAAGGACAGCGTTACTTTTCTCACCAGTTGTGCTCTCATTATATCAGACATAATCGTGTTCGATGTAATTCCGCTTTATCTATAGTCTAGTGCGGGAATTACAATACAAAAGCCAGTAAAATGTTTATTTACCATGTTTGAAGTTCAGCTCTTCAATCCTGCGTGAACTCGACGGTGAGCGCGCACGACGCACGAATATGACGTAATACTCCGTTGGAGAACTTCCGGCACGGCCAGTCGTGGCAGAATAAAAACAAATAGATTCGATTAATATGTCGCAGGTAAGCTTGTTTCTTGATTATACTCATAACATGTTAACAGCGCGGTTTAGAAAGACATGCTGGCATGACCGTGAGTTCATAATTGAAGGTAAAAGGCCTTTCAAAAGGTGTATTGTACCGACTAGCGGAGAGATTCAAAACTACACCCAGTAAGATGAGCGTTAATATGATCTCTAATACAATCATTCATTTTTCGGCTTAGTCCCTTTATTAATCAGGGGTCACCACAGCGGAATGAACCGCCAACTTATCCAGCATATGTTTTACACAGCGGATGCCTTTCCAGCTGCAACCTAGTACTGGGAAACACCCATACACACTCATTCACACACTCATACACTACAGACAATTTCATTCATTCATTCTCTTTTCGGCTTAGTCCCTTTATTAATCTGGGGTCGCCACAGCGGAATGAACCGCCAACTATTCCAGCATATGTTTTACACAGCGGATGCCCTTCCAGCCGCAACCCATCACTGGGAAACAACCATACACACTCATTCACACACATACACTACAGCCAATTTCATTCATTCATTCTCTTTTCGGCTTAGTCCCTTTATTAATCAGGGGTCGCCACAGCAGAATGAACCGCCAACTGCCCTTCCAGCTGCAACCCATCACTGGGAAACACCCATACACTCTCATTCACACACACACTCATACACTACGGCCAATGTAGTTGATCAATTCCCCTATAGCGCATGTGTTTGGACTGTGGGGGAAACCGGAGCACCCGGAGGAAACCCACGCCAACACGAGGAGAACATGCAAACTCCACACAGAAACACCAACTGGCCCAGCCGGGACTCGAACCAGCGACCTTCTTGCTGTGAGGCAACCCACTGCGCCACCCCGATTTCTAATAGTAATTCTGTCTGTGATTGTTATTCAGGAACAGGAGTAAAATTATACTACGATAATCCTGATTATCATTAAATCATGATCAACAGCAAAATAAATATATACATATTTGATTGATTTATTTTTGTTACTAAAGGCGATGGTGTGAGATTTTAAGAACAAACAAATCCTGAAATCTTTTGATGGTTTTGGATCAGCAATGTTGTTTGATAACTAATATACATTTGCACATATTTCTGTGGGTTTCTCAGATTGCCACAGATATTTAGCTCTTTCTGCTGTCCTGCGTTTTCCTCTAAATGAACTTAAGACTTTAGACAAATCACACTTATTATATTATTATATAAAGGTTAACTGTAATTATAACTTTCCCTTACATTAGACTGGGCCTTGGTCTTCAACTGGACACGACAGCGCAGAATTTATACACATATGGGGGATTCTAGACCTGCGGATACATACTGTGTTTTCAAGATTAACCTTCTATTACTGTATTTTATTTATTTAACGCAATATATATTGAATACTTTTCATTTTTGGGTGAACAACCCTTATAAAACCAATCTGCTGACAGAAGACTGCGCTGCAAAAACATGATCCGTTTTATTTTTCTTCTATTTACGGTGGTGAATTGCATTATGGGATGTTGATCTCTGCTCTGTCCACTTCTGACGGTGAAAATTCAACTCTACGGTTTAACAAAGTGACTTCTAGTGACATTTTAGTGGTTTGGAATAATAATATAATGCATAAGAAATAATATCTAGAGAAATAAGTCTGGCGGTGGTGCAGTGGGTAGCACTGTCGCCTCACAGCAAGAAGGTCGCTGGTTCGAGTCTCGGCAGGGTCAGTTGGCGTTTCTGTGTGGAGTTTGCATGTTCTCCCCGTGTTGGCGTGGGTTTCCTCCGGGTGCTCCGGTTTCCCCCACAGTCCAAACACATGCGCTATAGGGGAATTGATTAACTAAATTGGCCGTAGTGTATGAGTGTGTGTGAATGAGAGTGTATGGGTGTTTCCCAGTGATGGGTTGCGGCTGGAAGGGCATCCGCTGCGCAAAACATATGCTGGATAAGTTGGCGGTTCATTCTGCTGTGGCGACCCCTGATTAATAAAGGGACTAAGCCGAAAAGAAAATGAATGAATAAAATAAGTGTGTAATAACAGAAAATGTGCTGCAGTTTATTACTGTAGTGTAATATACAACACCAACCCAGACAATACAGCACTGCAGACTATTACACATGTGCAGAAGAGACACTTTTGACAACTTTTCAAAGCTAAAAGTTGTTGTGAAGAAAGATCAAGATCCCATAATGCAATTCAGAAGCAGAAATAAACACATGAATCACAAAATATGTAAAACTGCAAATTTACGGATATTGTTTTACAGTGTATAGATGCCAAACAGCCACGAGGCGCTGCAGCATCATACGACACTCTGCTGAATAAGCATTTAACTCTCTAAAGCTAAAAACACACAATCTAGCGGTGTCCGCTTACACTGGAGCTGTTCATATTGATCTGCTGTAATCTGAGAAACCTTCTGCCCTTACTGTCATCTGGCTTCAACACACCTCAGTTTCAGTGTATAATCTAAGAAATCAACATGTCTGATCTCATGTTTCAAACTCCTGCTTTGAGTAATATTACATCAAATGTGCTGCTTATGGTTTGAATAATTTACAGCTGAAGTGTTCCTGGAGTTCTGGTTGATCAGAGGCCTGCGGACCAGCTGTTGCGCAGAGCTATAAACTTACGCGCTTCTCTGAATAGACGCCATAGTGAACTAAATGGGGAATTCAGTTGCCACCAGCTCTCAGCTTTCAATGCAGCTTTATGTGTAAATACAAAAGCACTTACATTTGTACTGATGTTATGCCATCAGGTGCAGTGGGTAGCGCTATTGCCTCACAGCAAGAAGGTCGCTGGTTCGAGCCTCGGCTGGGTCAGTTTGCATTTCTGTGTGGAGTTTGCATGTTCTCCCCGTGTTGGCGTGGGTTTCCTCCGGGTGCTCTGGTTTCCCCCACAGTCCAAACACATGCTCTATAGAGGAACTGATGAGCTAAATTAGCCGTAGTGTATGAGTGTGTGTGTGAATGAGAGTGTATGGGTGTTTCCCAGTCATGGGATGAAGCTGGAAGGGCATCCCCTGTGTAAAACATATGCTGGATAAGTTGGCGGTTAAACCTGCGGTCACACTAGACTTTTCTCCCCATAGACTTCCATTCATACGCACGCAAATGCAGCAGACCGGAAGCACAAGCTCGTGCGACAAGTTTCGCAGTTCGCTGCATTGGAACGCTCAAGCTTGGTGAACTCTGACCTGCGAAATCGCATCACGTAATTGCGTGAGACCAATCGAAGATCAAAACATGACCTCTCTCGACATAAATTTAAAACATGGACCAATCGCTCGCTTTTTTTTAAAGTCTAATCATCTTGTTTAATCCCGCCCCTTTTTCACAGCGCCGTACGACAGAATTTCACATGTTCAAACCACAGCATTATTCCACTGCGGCAACCCCTGATGAATAAAGGGACTAAGCCGAAAAGAAAATGAATGAATGTTATGCCATCATAAGCTCATTTTTGGCTGCATAGCACAAGGACAGAATGGTGAATGGCAAAACAAAACCAAAAAGTACGTGCCATGTTTATTTAAAAAAAATGAAAGTGTTATTTATTACTATCATTTGTGTGTAATGTGTATAATTTTACATTCTATAATTTTTGCACTCCTCAAATAAAAAAAAAACCCAAAATGTGCAGATTTATCTTAAAGCATCCAAACCCAATCTATAAAGCAGCCCAATAAACGTGTCCACTGACACATGAGAATAAAAGGAGACCACTCAGAAAAGAAGCTTCAGTCTTTACACCCCTTCCTCCTCCAGATTTATTGATAGTTTAAAATTACATTTCTATGTCCTAGAACTTCAGTTGCATTTACCTTCCGACTTAAAAACTGAATACAAGCAAATGATAGTTTTTTTTCTCTCCTTATTTTTAGAGTAGTCTAAGTGATATTGTACAAAAATAACATTTTGATTTCTGTGAAAACATTCACCCTTTCTTCTAAACTCCAAATCTGTACTTTATTTATTTTTTTCTTCTTTTGTTTTTATTTTACTGAAGTTTTCACCTTGGGTAGAACGACCTCCGTTCGCATCGCTTGGGATTATGAACTAGTTTTTTTTTTTATTTCTTGTTTTTTTTCTTTCGCCATCACAGCTGAGCGATCCTGAACGATCAAACAGCTCGTGATCTACAAAGGAACTCGTTTTCTGAAACTGTTTTACACAAGGTTTCCAGAATATGCTATAAAGTTGTCTGCTTTATATTACACGTTACGGTTTTCACTCCACATAGCTGCGTACTGCTGGTTTGGCCTGGACAGACCCGACCGTTTGTGTCCTGTGCTGCTCTTCCAGGTCAATCACTCATAGGCTACCTCAGTCTCATTGAGAAAACAAAAAAAAACACGCAAATCATCGAGGAAGCCGACGCTTCCCTGATCTGTATGGTTATTTTTGACCATGTTATTATAGATTTTTTTTTCCCGATCTCTCCGAGGCCGCGATCCGCAAGCCAACAAACGTTCTTCCACTCAACACAATCTCACACATCCCTGTTCACCAGTGGCATGGAAAGGGGGTTCTTTAACAAAGCATTATACATAACACCTCTACCAAACTAAACATAAACATTTTTTTTGTATTAAATGCAGAAAGTGGAAAGTTTTTTTTCCACCCCTTTCCTCCTTTTACATGTCAAGAGCTCGCTGGCCTGGGAATAGCCTCTATCTGCCAACCGTTGGCCAGTGAAGAGGATTCAGAGAAAATAATACAACCATCAATCAGAAAAAGGAGGGGCGAAGGAGGCGGCGGGATTAAGCGGTGGCCTCGATGGTGCACTCCTTCGCCACGTGGCCCGATTTGCCGCAGTTGTAGCAGTTGACTTCGCTGGCCTTGCTGCACTGAACGGCCACATGACCGATCTCTCCGCACCTGAAGGGAAATACACACATTATTCAGCAACTATGACGAAACCTGGAGCCAGTAACACAATCTCATAATCTGACTACTTCTGGATTACATTTAGATTACTTCCGTTTACCTTATTTGATGGCACAAATATATACCAGTAGTATAATCTGTACACCACTATACAAAGACACTAATGTAATCTGACTACTTTTGGATCAGTCATTGTACGATAACCGGTTTTCCTACAGTATATGTAAGGTTTTGGGGTTTTTTACGACTATTTTCTTTAGTTTTTTAGGGCAGCAGTATCTCCAGCAGAAAAGGACCCTCCACATCAAGAGCTACATAAACAAATCTCTTACACACCAACATTCAGCATGCTGTAGAGCTGAACAGTGCAGTGGCTTTACTTTATATCCACAGAAAAGAAAGATCTCCAAAGATGCCTGTTCAAGTTGTAATCTGTGACTAATTACAGTTCATAAATCTGACTACTTATGGATTACATTGAGATTACTTTTGTTTACAGTATTTGATGTCACATATTCAGATAGTATAATCTATTACTACTATACATACACAAAGCTAAAAGTATCTTCATTCTACATCAGCGACATGAGCTTCAACGGCCTGCTTTTTAAAGTGCAATGACGGACAGCTAATATTTTAAATTACTCACACTAATATATAGTGTTACATTATTTCCTGTTATTAGTTTCTGTTCAGAACCTGTGATTTCACACCCCTCCATCACACATTTATGGTCACGTAATCAGACTACTTTTGTCACATTAAGTAGAATAAACTTGTACTATTTTGACAGATGTAAAGAAAAAATATCTTTCTAATAACTGATTTATTTTGTCTTCGTCAACATGACAGTACATAATATTTGACTAGATACTAGTATTCAGCTTAAAGTGACATTTAAAGGCTTAACTAGGTTAGTTAGATCAATTAGTTTAATTAGGCAATTCATTAAACAACAGTGGTTTGTTCTGGAGACAATCCAAAACAAATAACTTCTTAAGGGGGCTAATAATATTGACCAGAGCAATTAAAAGAAAAAGAAAAAAAATCCAACCAAAGTAAGACTTTCTCCAGAATAAACGTATAATAGGAAATTCTGTGGAAAAAATGTCCTTGCTGTTAAAAAGCTCATCGGAAATTAAAATATTAAAATACACTTGATCAGCAACGAGCCTCTTTTCAAAGTCCAATGATGGACGGTTCATACTTCACAATGCACCTCACTGCTGATAGTATCACTGACTAAACATGTAAAACATTTGCTGAAAATTAAGTAAATTTAAAAACAGCAACATTATGACAACTAATATTGAAAAAAAGAAAAGAAAATCACATTATTTATTGCTATTATTTTCATGTAATCCATTAAAAATCAATACCTGTAATCTGATTATGAGTATTAATAGTTTCAGTCATGTGACCTGTGTGGAGACCTGACGTGCAAAAAACAACAACAATGAGCCGTAATGGTGGCTACACTGGGATCATCATAGAAACGCAGCACAATCCGCTCATACTTTGTATCCGTTTCAAGCTGCGAATATTTGGATATGATATGAGATATGACCACAAACTAAATTCTGGGCACTTGCGATCCACATTCTGCACCTGCAGCTGTTTTTCAGTCATTTAAACCCCTCATGTCCCTGTCAGAGCTACAATTCTGCGTTGTATCTTGTGGATATTGCTCAGAGATTCAGTCATTAGTGCATAATACTGCTTTTATATTGTCTTTTTTTGTTGCTTAGATTATTACTCGCTGTAAGGGAAAATCTACTCACTCACTCCTGCAGTTTATACTTTGACTTTGCATTTCGGTTTATACTTTAATTGCACTTAACCTGCAAATTAGAGTAGAAACTAGGGCTGTGCGATATGGGCAATAGAAAGCTATAACAATATTGCAATATTTTGATTTTAATCGTGATTTTGGGAGCACATATTGGGAGCGACGCGTTCGCATTTTCCAGACGCTCCTGGTTAAACTTTTCAGAATGGCGCACCGCGAGTCCCGTAACAAGAACTGAGCGATCAGCTTCATACTTTGTATGGAATATACACATTTTGGTAGACTAATTACCTCAGACAAACACAGAACATCCAAACACTGCAATGCTTTGTTAGTTCATCACACTCTGAGAAAACAGCTGATGGTCGCCTTGCAACAACAACGGAGCGTGAGCGCAAAGCGTGTCGAAAATGATGAGGGAAGTGATGTGCTCACGCTTTCCACCTGTTTTTAGACACTATGTGTGACTGACAGGTCTTACAAATGACCTGGTTCTGCGATACATCAGCCTTTCTGTATGCAAAGTAATCCCACACCACAGATGTTGAGTTTTTGGGCACCAAGTCCTCCTGTGCTGAACTCATCATCATCCCTGTTTATGCAGGCTGTTTGTCATTAAGCTCAGTCATCGGTTCTTGCTCTGTTTAGGCGTGCTGCATTATGATTGGTTCAAATAGCATACTGCGAGGAAATTGTGCAGTAAGGCGATTTAGAAACCGTGCTTATTCAAATCACAATTTCAATTAATCGCACAGCACTAGTAGAAACTCTCTAAAAAGCACACAAACATACTGACAGTTTTAGTACCACAGATTGTTAGCTGTACTGATGCTCCATTTCACACATATCTATACATTTCTCCTTTCTGGCTGTTCTTTCTCTGAGGGAATTCTGCAGAAGTCTCCTGTCGGCCACTAACTCTATATCTTTTTATATAACATTTATCCAGTTTATGGCAAAAAAAAAAAGAGGAAATTACTCAGCCCATGGCTTGGCGTTCAGCGGGAGATAGTGATTGTTTTGTCCACCAGGGGGCGTTCTCATAATTGTGTGACATCATATGAAAACTATCAATAAAAAAAAAAAAGTCGTTCTGGAATCGAATTATGTAATCTAAATTAAATATAAACTGTTACTCCCCAGATCTGTCAAGAATAGTATAAACGGAGGTCAGAGCCAGCTCCAACCTTGTGTTTTATTAACATCTACACCAACCCTACATGCAGTGTAATCCCTCCCGCTCGGAGGTCTCAGGGCTGCAGCGATGCCTTCTTGGTTCTGTCCCTCACCTGTAGCACTTGACTTTTTCGCAGCCCTTCTGGATGTGTCCGAATCCGCCGCAGGAGTAGCACTTCTGCTCGTTGGCATGGTCGCAGTCGCGGGCCATGTGTCCGGCTTTACCGCAGTTATAGCACACCTGCTCGCGCTCCTTCTTGGGCTCCTTGCAGTCCCTGGAGATGTGGCCGCCTCTGCCGCAGTTGTAGCACGCTGGAAACAGTGCAACAGCTCATTAACACAACTCTTACACCAAAAACAAAACAACTGCAAAAACGTATTGACATGCAGTGACTGGCATCCACTGTATTGGTTCTTTTCAAAAGTACAACATAAAGAAATCAATTAAATATTTGGTCACACTTTACAATGAGGTTTGATTAGTTCATGTATTTACTAACATCAACTAATAATGAACGATACTTGTAGAGCATTTATTAACCATAGCTCAACATTTATTCAAATTCATGCTTGTTAACATTAGTTAACGCACACAACTGTGCTTTCATTAACTAACATGAACAAATACTCTAGTAAATGTATTGCTCATTGTTTGTTCATGTTAGTAAATACATGATCTAAAACACAACCTTACTGTAAAGTGTTAGCAAATATTTGTAGTCACTCAGATCATTTAGTTCTTAAAGATGCATGAATAATATACAATAAAAGTTGTATTACCAGAACATTAACAATAAAGATTCTAAAGCAATTGATTTGTTTACTTATTTACTAATTCATCATACATATTTATCTTATTTAAATGGACTTGAGCTTACATGAACTAACAATAAATATTTGTATCTTTATTAAATTTGCTATAAATGTAAATTAAATTGCGCTTAATATGCGCTTAATGCGTCTTATTCTTAGCATTATCTATATTTATTATTAAGAGTGACCATGATAATGTCTTTTAAGTCCATCATATCAACTTAATTTAATTAATAAATATGAATATTGTATGACAGCTGCAGAATTAACAAATATAATGTGCATTTCACTTATTCTCATAAATATTAAAAACAGGACATTATTTTTGTATAACAGCCCTACTATTAGTTTATCATATCCCATTATTTGATTTATATTCTATCATGAGTTTGTCTATTGATTTATTTTCAATCATATTTTCACAGTGTTTTTATTTCTTTCAGTTTTAGTTATTTTAGTACATCAAGAACTGCATAAAATGAGAGCTGATGCCATGCTAATTAGCTGACATTTATTCTGATTTATTTGATAATCGTATAAAACATTTTTTAAAAAGGTTTTAGTTCATTGACTATAATAACCCTGACTAAAAACGTTCAATATATGAAACAACGACAATCAAGACGTGTTAAAAAAGCATTTGTAAATCTCCTCACCATCTTCAGTCCTCTCACAATCCCTCGCAACGTGGCCTGGTTCTCCACAGCGATAGCAGAAAAGATCTGACGGAGACAGCAGAAACACTCCTCAATAACAGAGCTCAGAAAGCAGCAGGTTTCAGATCCATTCATTTATTTTGTTTCTTCATTTATTGGTCTCTCACCTTTCCCTCTGCCACGGCCCTTCCCGCGTCCACGTCCAGCATTGGGACAGTTCTTGATCCAGTGACCTGTACGGCCACAACCAAAACACTCGTTGCTGCTCATATCCTCAGACTTCACCCTACAACTGAAGACAAACGCAGAGGATTCAGCGTCATGCAAATAAACGATTAAGAGTTTTGGGAATCATATTTGAGAAACATGATGAACGTCTGCAGCCGTTCCATTCTGAACACTTGTGTCCATCCCATGAACACTTGATAATTACGGAACAAACACTAATTATACACACACATTTATTTAACAACATGCATTGCTAACATATTGTATATAGTAATGTACATACATACACTGTACATACATTTGTCAACTTGTATATTTGTATTATCTGTGTTTTTCTCCTGTCATTATCATTGTTGCAGTGTGCAAACCTCGATCACGAAAACACATTCCTCCTATGTGTAAACAGAGCTGCAATGAAGCTCTTTCTGATTCTGGACACAAACCTAGATGGCGGCGTTTAGAGAAATAAAAAGCCTTAAAAAATCTATGTTAATGTACTTGCTTCATGAATTTTAGTGTCATTTATATTTATCAAACTATTATACCATCTTATGATTCATTTATTATGTCTTAATAAATCATTTACAATCCTACTGCATGTTTTATTTGTTTTGGTGATATTGTTTATAATAATTGTGTTTTTGTATTGATTTATTTCGATATGTTGTCTATAATGTTCATTGTTTTTTTATCCAGGACACTACCGAACAAATAAAAAAGGAGGTTTTCCTGGTAAAATAAGGTTTTGTTTTTTTTAAATAAGTAAATCAGCTGATGTTTACAAAACAACAAATGTATTAAAGGAAAGTATTCCAGTCGCAGGTTTTGCATGCATAGAAATGATCCATGAAAATGAGTAAAACCATGGTGTTCGGCATATCAGGTGAAACCAGAATAATAGAATCAAATAAATACATAAATCAGGCACTGTTTCAGCTTTTACACTGAGATAATAATGAGATCACTTAAAAATAATAATAAAAAATAAAAAAGCTTGCATTTAGATTGAACAGCTGTAAAAACATCCAGATAAAAATACTTTGTATTTACTTAAAAATCTATTTGATCTCATACAAATAATAAAAACAGATCTAAAACACCACTCGTTTTGTGGTATAACATCCATACTGAGAACATCACTGCTGCATAAACACATTTTCTCCCATCTGTCAGTGTATAAAGTGAATCAGTAAAAGAGTCGGTTCGCGGTGTTGACTCGAGAACCGCTCGAACAGATTCAGTCAATTCGACTCAGGAATAGAATCGGACTTTGCTCCTACTGTCAACTGTTACAGCTCACCCTGAAACACGTGCATCATTTATGCAGAACACATTAAATACCTCACATCCCTGAAAGTGGTTTGGTATCAATTGTGCACACGATTAAATGGAAAGGTCAAAGATTCTCGATCAGAAATACGCAAAACAACCACGAATCGCGGCTGATATGGAGAGGGAGAGAGAGAGGGGGGGGGGGGAGAGAGAGAGAGAGAGAGCTATTAAATATAGCGCACGACACACCGAGTCAGTTCAGCTCGTGTGTGTGTGTGTGTGTGTGTGTGTGTGTGTGTCTGCATCTGAGATATGAAAACATCAACACCTGCTGGAGGTCTGCAGGTCTCCGGGGCTGATTGTGGCCTGTTCACTCACCCGCTCCCCCGTCCCACTGGAGCCCACAGACCCGCTCCCCCTCCAGGCCCGCGGAGACATTAAATCTATCCGTCAAACATGAGCTCGAGCTCGGCCCGTTTCTGCTTTTGCTAACCTCAAAAAACCGAGCGATCGCTCGACGGAACGGCAGGACTTTCCCGCTCGCAGCGCAGCCTGTCGCAGTAGGCCAAAGTGCGCCGTCAGACAGACTTCTGTGCATTTCGAGCTCAACGACCCGCCGGAAAAACACACTGCGCGACAGCGGACGCGCTCTGCAGACCCGTGACGATCTCCCTGCGCCACATGCATCGAGTTAAATGTCGTATTTTCGTCCTTTATGGGAACTCACCTCGGCGACGTGACTCGTTGCTGTTTATTTTCGGTTCCTCCTCTCTGCGCTGCGCCACACGCGGTTTGCGCACGGCACGCTGACGACTGACTCCTCCCCCCTACTGCCCCGCCACCGCTGCGCACGGCTGACTCCTCCCCCTGCCCCGCCCAGCGCTCTGCGCACGGCCCGCTGCTCCCGCACACGCGCTCCGGTGATCCATCAGAGCAGACCACAGAGACATACAGGGCCATCTGATGCAGCACACACACACACACACACACACACACACACACACACACACACACACACAC
>CAIGQV010019164.1:598197-621750 GCA_903798115.1 Danio jaintianensis
AAGCTCATCTACTGACTAGTAAACTCACCTAGTGACTAGTAAACTTATCTACTCACTAGTAAGCTCACCTGGTGACTAGTAAACTTACCTACTCACTAGTAAGCTCATCTACTCGTCAACAGATAAACTCATCTACTCACTAGAAAAACTCATTTACTCTCTAGTAAAGTCATCTACTCACTAGTCAACAGACAAGCTCATCCACTCTCTAATAAACTCATCTACTCACTAGTAAACAAGTAAACTCATCTCCTCACTAGTTACTTCAACAGTCTTATTCTGTTCATAATTCCACTCTTGTAAACTTCTCCAACTCAAACATTCAGGAAAAATGTTCTTAAATCACGACTGAATGTGTTTATGTTTAATTATATCCTGTGACCATGGTTAAGCATGCTTATGTCCTCCATTTAACTCGTTACTGCAGCTTGCATTTAAATTTAATTCAAGATAAAGTAAGTTTATGTTTTCATTAAGTTGTGTTTTTTTGCAAAGATTATACTATTTATACGATATTTTATCATATATGTTCTCACGCCAGCGTCTGCTAATGTATAGTTTCAACAGTTTATTAATAAAAATCCCTGCCTAAAGTAACTGCACTGGAAATGTGTTGAATCTAAAAGCAACAAAACTATCCTCTGCGATAATCAGAGTCATTCCTCAAATGCTGATGCAGAGTTTCACTCACACCGGAGGAGGAAAATTCCCTTAAATCTTGATTGTTTCATTTCAGACGGTTATGGGCAAATAATACTCTTCACTGTTTATAACTTACAATTATATATAGTGAAACATCTTGTCAGGTGTAAACATCATGTGGCTGATTATAATAACAGATGAGTGAAGCAACCTACATTTGATGACAAAAGGAAAACACCCAAAATACAAAGAACTACAAGTGTAATTCAATACCCTAGAAAAAACAAAACATAACAAAGGGCCATTGTGAGTTGTTTTGATTTTGGGTGGACTTGTTGGGTCAGTTCACTAGATTTGAGCTAAATATAGACAGAGGGATCAATTACCTCTAGGGATGCACCGAAATGAGAATTCTTGGCCAAAACCGAAAACGAAAACGAGGCCAAAACCAAAACCATTGCATTTATGACTTTGACTGTAAAATCAAGGCACTGCAATTGCATACATTAATATTCCCAAGAATAAATCAATTATTATGAAGATATTTATTTAGCACATTGCACCAATGGATTATCATCACTTCTGCAGATGGGGACTGCAGACAGACACATCTAGCTGTTGAGTGGATGAGCTTGTCATCTGACTGATATCTGAGAAAGATTTGAGAGTGTATATGCCACAGCCATATCACCCTGCAGCCCAAGACCGGTTACTCGCTGAAGCTAAGCAGGGCTGAGCCAGGTCAGTACCTGGATGGGAGACCACATGGGAAAACCGGGTTTCTGTTGGAAGTGGTGTTAGTGAGGCCAGCAGGGGGTGCTCAACCTGCGGTCTTTGTGAGTCCTAATGGCCCAGTATAGTGAAGGGGACACTATACTGTCAGTGAGCACCATCTTTCGGATGAGACGTTAAACTGAGGTCCTGACTCTCTGTGGTCATTAAAAATCCAATGGCACTTCTCGGGCTGTAACCCCGGTGTCCTGGCCAAATTCCCTCCATCCGCCCTTACCGATCATGGCCTCCCAATCATCCTCATCCACCTAATTGGCTGTATCACTGTCTCTCCACTCCACCAATAGCTGGTGTGTGGTGAAGCACTGGAGCCGTTGTCCTGTGGCTGCCGTCGCATCATCCAAGTGGAGCTGCACACTGGTGGTGGTGTGGAGAGACCCCCCTCATGATTGTGAAGTGCTTTGGGTGTATGGCCATACATGATAAATGCTCTATATAAATGCACATTACTTACTTACTTAAATAGAGCCAGTGCATAAATTAATATTTTTGTCAAATGTAAACAATAGCTAGCAGAAATATGGCTACAAACTGATAGTCACACAGCCTATATAGAAGCCTAAATCAGAACAGAATAGCCTACTTATTATAATTTGAGGCACTTTCTATAGTTTTGGCCGTGTTGTTTCAGTGATAAAAATCTTTCAGCTGAAATAATTTTCGGTGGCTAAATATTCGGTGCATCCCTTATTACCTTATATTCATATAGCTACATTTACCTGAAGGAGAATCTGGAGTTTTGCATGCGACGGGACGAGAGCGGAGGGAGAGTCAGAGTCCCGTTCTCTCCGGGAGTCGGGAACAGTCTGGAAAAACAGAAAAGCTCTGAATACAACAGCAACATAACAGAGTAAACAGCACAGATACCATATTCAACATCATCTGTTCTTCAGACACTCCTCTTCCAAAGGAAAAAAAAATCAGCTGCTTTTAAAGTGACAATTTAATCATTCTTCTGGAGCCACACTAGATGTGTTTCCATTCAAAGATGTGAAGTAGATTAATGCGCAAATCTGGAGTATGGCATAAAACATTCGTTTTGTTGTTTTTTAGATTGAATATTTGGTAACACTTAATAACAATGAGGTTGTGTTAGTCAATGTTAGTTAATATGTTTATTAACATGAACAAACAATAAAGAATACATTCATCAGAGTTCATGTTAACTCACGGTGCATTAACTAACGTTAACAAGCATGAATTTAGATTTTAATAAAGCATTAGTAAATTTTGAACTATGATTAATAAATGCTGTACAAGTATTGTGCATTATTAGTTCATGTTAGTAAATACTTTAACTAAAATTAACTAATACAACTTGTATATTTCAATAAATTATTCAGGAATGCAGACTGAGATTGTCAATATCTCTGGAACTGAATCAAAAGGGTCCTAAAAAAACTAAGATAACTAAAACAAAGTTTGTTCACCACCAGAATCTAAAAACATTAAAATACTGGTGAGACTTTACAATGAGGTTCAATTACTTAATGTTAGTCATTGCACTTTCTAACATGAACAAATAATGAACAATACGTTTATTACAGTATTTACTTACATCTGTTAATGAACATTTGGTAATGAATTAGTTGTTAGTGAATTAATGAAAATAAAGGCATTAGTTGTAAGCTGTGAACTCACGGTGCATTAACTAATGTGCAACTTTGGATTTTAATATGTTTAATGTTGAAGTATGATTATTAAATGATGCACAAGTAATGTTCATACCTCATTTTAGTAAATATATTGGTAACACAACTCACAACTCATGCTATTTACTACTGGCTTATTACCTGCCTATTATTAAAATATTAACTGTTTATTAGTATCTATAAAGTATGATCTCATTCTACATCTCTAATCCTACCCAATACCTAAACCCAACTTCTACCTTACTAACTAATAATAAACAGCTAATTAGTAGTTTATTAAGCTAGTAGTGTTAGTTATAGGGGCGACACGGTGGCGCTGTGGGTAGCACGATCGCCTCAGAGCAAGAAAGTCGCTGGTTCGAGTTCCAGCTGGGCCAGTTGGCATTTCTGGCATTTCAGCTGGAATGGCATCCTGGATATGTTGGATAAGTTGGTGGTTCATTCCACTGTGGCAACCCCTGATTAATAAAGGGACTAAGCCGAAAAGAAAATGAATAAATGAATGAATGAATGTTAGTTAATGGTTTATTAATATCATGAACTGTGACCTAAACTAAAGTGTTACCAATACATTAACTATCATTAACTTATGAATCCTTTTTGTAAAGTGTGACCAAATAATCTTTGGCAGCTCTTGAGCAACACACATGAAAACCTTAAAAATATATTTAGATATATATTAAAAGTGCTTTTATTACATTTTTGAACGGTCACCATTGGACTTCAAAGGAATGATGTTACTAACACACTTAATGTATGTGAAATTTCTGCTCCACATGTCAGGAGGAAAAATGTTATATTGATTGCCTCTACAAAATAACACACTAACATCTTCTTTTTTCCTTTATTTATAACTCTTTCAACTGAAAAAAAGACCAACATCATATTTTTAGGAACTTCTTTCTGAATTGAAATGGCTTAATGGTACTTTTTTCATTTATTAATACAAAAATTCAGCATGAACTACTCAATTTCAAATCTCTAAATGGACTAAGAGGGATTCTTCTTGGTGCGATGCTAGAAAACATCATATAATTAATCATCTTTTTGATATATTCCAGCATGGTGAGCAGAAGAAAGGAGCTTTGTACTGCGCATTAGCTGATTTTCATTGATACTCATCTGCAAAGCTCACAGTACGAGCGCCTTTATGCAAAACTATTTCTGTGCATCAAGAGACTTCCCTTGAACTACATCTACATGTTCATTTACACTTCAATAGGGGAAAACCGCTCAGAATACCTCACGCTAAACACAAAACCAGCCCTTGAAGAGCAGCTAAAACACAATAAAACATACAAACTGCAGATCAAACGTTAGGACAAATAGTTTTTTTTATATAAGAGTTTCTTCGCTCAGTAAAGCTTCACTGACTTGATGTAAAATATTACAATAGTAAATATGTGAATGCATTTTAAAAATGTAAAATACATGTGAATGCTAATATTTGTTAAAAACATAACATATTACTGCGACGTAAAGATGAATTTTCAGCATCATTATTCCACTGTTTTTGCACGCAAATGTGACAGGATACATGTTAATATCCACTGCTGTATTGATATCCGTTATGTTAATGTACAGAATAAACCTGATTTAACGTCCACAAACCGGGATTGAAGCTTCTTCTTTTATAATTGTACTGACATGCGGCTGTGGTGAAGTCAAGCTGAAGTAAATCGCTGTAATTCATTACAAACATGCACTGTTTTAAACACGTGTTAAACTTGTGAAACTCATTCTTGATCATATCTGATGATGA
Organism: Danio jaintianensis; assembly: GCA_903798115.1. NCBI lineage: Eukaryota > Metazoa > Chordata > Actinopteri > Cypriniformes > Danionidae > Danio > Danio jaintianensis. The sequence continues at coordinate 603,046 of CAIGQV010019164.1, forward strand.
CTGATGATCACAGAGAGCTCAACAGATCTTTTAATCCCGGTTGCTTTGCGCACGTCCTGTCTTGTTGATATGATTCTATCAATTCGGTGAGCGGGGAAACCGCACTCCTACGTCACGTTGTGGTCGGCCTGAAAATGGGAGGGATTTGGATCCTATTTTAACGTCAGGAAGTTTTAAAAAAAGAGACTTATTGTCTTTATATCACCCCAATATGACTGGGGACACACTATATCTACACACAGTCCTGTCCAAACAGCTTACAAAAGATGATTTTCATCATAGGTGCCCTTTAAAAAAAAGGTTAAACTTCCCAATGACTCCACAATGTGGTTCATGGCCAACTAGAATCCCTCAAACTTCCTAAGGGATGAATAAAATAAAACTGAACAGGCATTGCAGATGCTGCGATGTGACCGTTGTGGATTTGCACATTGGTATCGATGCTGAAACCATATATACTCACAGGAGTTGGCGAATGTTGCTCCAGTCCACACACATGGTGGGCACTTTGGTGCTGCAGTGCTCATGAAACTTGTATCCGCACGTCTGACATCTGAAGCCGTGCAAAAGGAACTTCTGACAGATGTCACAAAAGGCCAACTTCAAAAAGGTTTTGCGTACCTGGTAAAAGGACGGTCAAATGTTAGAGCGATGCTGAAGACTGCAATGGCTCCATTCAAACCCGTTACAGACACTCACAAAATTGTGCGTCGTCAGCGGTACGTGATCTAAGACTTCAACCAGCAGCTCCTCTCCAACCAGTGAGGTAGAATCCGTGCTCCAGTCCATACGCAGCTTCTTACTGCAGAGAAACAGAGCAGAGTCCACATTAACTGAGCTGTGAACTGACTCTGAGATGCAGGTTTATAATCGCGCCTAGACTTTTACTGTTAATAACACAGAATACTTGTGTGAATAAGTATTCCCCCCTTTCTAGTCAAGTCGAGAAAGTTTTATTGTCACTCCGCTAGATGTGTGCGCATAAAATGGAACAAAATGTCATGTCTAAACCAGTGTTGGGCTAAAATTAATCATGATTAATCGACTCTGAAATAAAAGTTTGTTTTGACATAATATAAGTGTGTGTGTGGGGGCAGCGCGGTGGCGCAGTGGGCAGCACTGACGCCTCACAGCAAGAAGGTCGCTGGTTCAAGCCTCAACTGGGTCAGTTGCCATTTCTGTGTGGAGTTTGCATGTTCTCCCCATGTTGGCGTGGGTTTCATATACATATAAATGTTTATTTATATGTATATGATACAAACTATATATAAATTTAAATATCTATGTGACAAAATTGTTTTGTATAGTTCTGTTTCTATGCATGCGTGTGTGTCACATATACATAATAACTATATATATATAACACACACCTATATATTATGTCAAAACAAACTTTTATTTTGGATGCGATTAATCTTTGCCCAGCACTGGTCTAAAGATAAATAAACAATTATAAATATAAACAACACTGGACGTAAGAGCAATTTTTAAAAACCTACACATTAACATATTGGAGCAGTAATCCGACTACACATATACTATAAATGAATGGTATATGTCCTATATTCAATCAGGATTCAGCAAATGCACAACTTATTCAGAATATCCCTGCAGTAGGGCTGTCACAGTTATTAAATAACCCTCTAATCGTGATCATTTAATCTAAATGTGGTTATTTCAGATGATCGTGATTGCTGCAATTCCTTTAACACACAAAATACTGAAAATAAACGCAATTTACATATTCATTGTCACTCATTAGAATTACAAATATGAACATACAGCTTTAAGTTTATTAACTATAACTTTATTTACTGTATATTTTCATATTTGGCCATATATTAGATTTCTGTATGAGCACTAAAACAGACAGTTAATAGTCAATGCACCAAATCAGATATTCAACTGCATAATCGCAATTAATTTTAGATGATTGTCAGACAAACTTCCTAATAATGACAGCCCTGGCCTGTTTTAATATCAACTTGAACATTAGCAAAGGAATCAGAAAAATGAGCTAGTGAAACTGAATATTATACTGAAAAATCAGCATCCATCCAGCTATATAAGCTGTAATCAAAAATCTGATTACAGTAATCTGTAATCAAAAATTATATCACAATTCAAAGTCACTCTCATTGTATTACTTTAACCATAATGAATCAAAACTGTAAGCTATTGAAACTGAATACTGTCCTGGAAAATCAGTATCAATCCAGCCATATCTTTTTTACTCAACTTTATAATTGCTTGTAGAAACGGTTTCAATTTAAGCTTATTTGTATAGCGCTTTTCACAACAATTGTAGTTCTCACATAACTGCATTAAAATGTTTCACTTGTTTAGTCATTTATTTGATGGTTTCATCCATACCGTAAAAACAACAAACCAATAAACACTGTTGTTAATTATATCCAGTGGTGGAAAGAGTACTGAAAAATCACTCAAGTAAAAGTACCATTACTTGCCTAAAAATGTAGTGCAAGTAGAGTAAAAGTATGTGTTGTAAATATTACTCAAAGTATGACTAAAATGTAGCCCTTTTAAAAGTACTCAAGAGTATTACGCTGTGAAAAGCTGATGCATTTACATGTAATTTGTGAATGTGTGTAAACGTAACATTCTGTAGTGCATTTAGCTATTGCCCTGCAGGCACACAACGTCATAAGACATTAATATTAGGTTAGATTTAGGTTGTGATGTCAGATGACCAAAATTCAATGTCTAGCCAGCGTCTAAGGACAATCTCGTTTTGATGTCCAATAACGGACACATATTTGGTTGATTTTATGTTGTGTTGGAAAGTGAACAAAATCCAACGTCGAGCCAACATCTTAAACCAACGTCATATTGACGTCAAATACTGGCATTTATTCGTCAGGTATGGCAACCAAAATCCAACATCTGATAGACGTCATAATGGTAACGTCCACACAATGTCAAGCTGTAATATCATATTTGGTTGATTTTAGGTTGGACATTGACGTTGGCCTGATGTTGAGTTCTGATTTCAACCCGATTTTCATTTCCAAACAAAATGCAACGTCCCCTCGATGTTGGGGTACAACGTCAATCTGATGTAGTGTTGACGTCTGCTGGGTGTTTAAGGCCATTTCGGTCATCATACAGTAAACATCCGTCATCTTCTCATCAGTGACATGCATCTAAACAGTCTCTGGGTCAATGCGTGTGAAGATTTTGGACATCTTCTTGGACACTTTTAATGCTTCCAAACAGTTTGCTGAAATTATAAAGCGCACATGTCTTGAGGTAGTTCATTATGATGCGATTTACCTTCTATGTGAGATTTGATTGAACAGGAATCACAGGACTGTGATAACCCCATAGGACAAGAAAAAACAGTGACTGCAGGTTGGAGGAAAGTAGTGGAGTAAAAGTACAGATACAGCACTAAAAATTTTCTCAAGGGAAAGTAAAAGTAAACATTTTTAAAACTACTTAGTAAATTACAACTCCAGAGAAAAACTACTCGATTACAGTCATTTGAGTATTTGTAGTTTGTTACTTTACACCACTGATTATATCACACTTCCAAGTCACTCTAATTGTATTATTATAATTTGGCCATAATTAATCCAAACTTTAAGCTATTGAAACTGAACACTACACTGGAAAATCAGTATAATTTATATTATTTATTAACTTTGCCATGCTTTGTAGAATTTGTATTATCACAGGTAACTGTATTTTTATTTTTTATATATTATTTGTCCTTCATGTTGATGGTTTCATCCAAACAGCAAAGACAGCAGGATAAACACTTCTTAATTAAATCACACTTCTAAGTCTCTCTCGTTTTATATTTCTTATTATGTCATAACTCACGGTAAATGTTCCCGCTGCAGCTTGAAAACAGCACAGCATTCTGGCTGAAGACCTCGAACTTTCAGGGCTTTGATGAGACAGTTGCGCAGCGTCATTCCTGCTCGCACATTCACCTATTACAACACAATTTCAGCATATTGAATATTCCAGCAGAAATGAACATGCATCCTGAGCTACACAGATCAACACATGATTATGACAGTAATATTGCATTTTTTTGGCACTGTGTTTTATGTTGGACCTGTAATCATTTGTTTTTGAAAGGTTTTTTATGCTTGATTAATATTTATTAAATTATTTCAATATTATTAATCAAACATTTGCCCTCAAGTTCTAAATAGAGTGAGAAATATGATCACATATGAATGAGCGCACTGCAAAACATAATAAAGCACAATAGTCTGCCAGTGGAGCAAGCTAAATAATGGGGTAAACAAAATAATGCTGTTTTTGCTTTGAAATAAGATTATTTTGCTTGTTTAAAGGAAAAACTTGGCCTATTATTTCTGAAAACAAGGCAATATTTTTGGCTTGTCTAGAAAATGCTTCTTGGTTTAAGAATTTTTAGACATTTGAACTAGAAACAAGACACAAACTCTACGAAAAGCATTAGTATAGATTTGAGTATATACTTTAAAAAGTAAACGTAATAATAATAGTAGCCCTTTACATGTAAACTATTAAGAGATTGAACTTACAGAAACGGTACTATATTATGATTTATATCGTTATCAGTACACGAGATGACTTTTATTGTGATATCGCCCAGTCACAGGTCCATATTGGTATCTTAAAATGATATATTAGCTTCTAAAGTGTCTGTATTAGTCAGTAAAATGTACAAAAATGTCCTATTTGAACCCCTTGAAAAGATACCATCCCTGTGAGAGTATAGTAAACAAATTTTAAATTAATTAAGTTTAAAATGATTATTTTTTCATAACTATGATGTAGTTATTTTTATTATAATTGTATAATATATAAATAAATGTTTTTAATCTGATGTTTTTTATATGAAATAAGCCTGATATCAAGCAAAATTTAGCTATGACAGCAACTCCTAAATGATTTTTGAAGAATTAAACTATTGTCACGTCAAATAATCAATAATTGAATCCACCCTAACCCTAACCCAGTGGAGTAATGGACAGAGAAAAGAGTCCTGGCTGTCAGAGTTTTACCACAGTTTTACCCCAATCAGGTTTGAGCTTACAGGCCTGTTATGACAGCAACTCCTGAATAATTTTTGATGAACGAAACTGTTGTCATGTCAAATAATCAATAATTAATCCACCCCAACCCTAACCCAGTGGAGTAATGTAGACAGAAAAGAGTTTTACCACGGTGCGTTGTTTGTTGGGCAGGAAGACGCGGATGGTGCTGCTGGTTTTGGAGTCTGGGATTCTGCCATCGTCTGATAATCTGCGGTACGGGAAGGTCTTGAGGATGCTGGGAGACATGCAGGAGTCCTCGAATACTGAGTCTTTGCACCCAAAGCTGTGACTGCTGAGGCTCTTCCAGGCCCCCTGAAAATGCTCCATCACAGCAGACAGCGGCTCACGGCACCGATCTGACAGCAAACACACACACACAAGACATTCACTATACACTCTGGCTGCTGTGCAATTAATCCAGATTCAGTTTCCATTTCGGCTTTCAATGATTATGAAAAAACATTAGAGGAGATAAAAGGATTAACGCATCATATATTACCCTCTTCTTTCCAGCAGTAGGCATTCGTTCCTTTGCAAAGCTCAGTTTCAGTGAAAGCATGCACTATAATGTGACTTGCAGCATGAGATGAGCTTCATTCATTGATGGGTATCTGATTCATTCATGTTTTTAAAAGAGAACGCATGCTGTTGAGTGTGTGCGCTGAGCTTAAATGAGCAGAACACACACACACACACATACGTAGTCATCTCAAGGTGAGTGCCTAAATGGCCAAATACATGCAAAAATGTGTAGAAGCGCAGTGTTTACTGATTATTCACATTAACACCAGTTTGTTGGTGTACAGCAAGAAGGTCGCTGGTTCGAGCCTCGGCTGGGTCAGTTGGCGTTTCTGCATGTTCTCCCCGTGTTAGCGTGGGTTTCCTCCAGGTGCTCCGGTTTCCCCCACAGTCCAAACACATGCGCTACAGGGGAATTGATGAACTAAATTGGCCGTAGTGTATGTGTGTGAATGAGTGTGTATGGATATTTCCCAGTGATGGGATGCGGCTGGCAGGGCATCCACTGCGTAAAACATATGGTGGATAAGTTGGCGGTTCATTCCGCTGTGGCAACCCCTGATGAATAAAGGGACTAAGCTGAAAAGAACATGAATGAATGAATGAATGAATGAATGAATATATTTGTATTCTATTGCATTTATTTCCTTTCCATAATTGTGAGAACTTTTTGTTAGATTGTCCCATTCTGCTTCAGAATTAAGAATTGTGTAATTTAATGATCTTTGAAATGTAGAGGTGTACTATCCACCTTATTTACAGGGGAAAACTATATAACTATAACTATATCTATCTATATATATATATATACACACACATACACTAAAGTTTGGGGTCAGTACGATGTTTAAATATTTTAAAATCAGTTTCTCCTGCTCACCAAGGCTGCATTTATTTCATCAAAAATACAGTACACATTGTAAAATTGTGAAACGTTATTGCTCTATAAAATAACTGTTCAAAAGTAGTTTATAATTTAGTTTAATCATTTATTCCAGTGATTTTAAAGATGAATTTACAGCTTTATTACTCCAGTCTTCAGAGTCACATGATCCTTCAGAAATCACTCTAATATTAATTATTATTATTATTATTAATAATATTATTATTAATAGTAATAAAAGCAATAATGACTGGAGTAATCATTTCATTTGAAACTACATACAATAAGAAAGCTGTTATTTACATTTTAATAAATATTTAACAATTTAACAATGTTTTTACATTGAATAAATGCCGCTTTGATGAACAGAATAATTTTATTTAAATAAAAAAACCTGACCCCAAACTTTTGACTGGTAGTGTGTCAGTGTGTGTGTGTGTATATATATATAGATATATAGTTTGGACATATGGCCCACTGATAATAGTTTTAAATAATTGTGATTGCAATTATGACCAAAATAATCGTGATTATGATTTTTTACCATAATCGAGCAGCCCTACTATACACTGTAGTTTTCTGTATAATGTCAACAATTATTTGACAACAATTATTTTATTTACTCTGGCAGTGGTTGTTCATCACAGCACCAAATGCTTGAAGACTTAATAGGTGATTTATTTCCAAACATTCACATTTTCACATTAATCTAGCCTGACATTGACAATTCTGTGACTATTTATAGGCCATTTGTTTGTTAACATCATACGGTAAGGTTCTATTTGTTAACATCAGTTCATTTAACTAAAGTAAATGTAATGACAACTACAAATCTTAGCTGATGTTCATTTCTTACAATTTGTATACTGCAAACTCGCAGACTTTTTTGGTCACATCCATAACGCATGTCTATTTTCCTCATTTAAAGGTGCTGTATGTAAGTTTTTGACTCTTCTAAAGCATAAAAATACCATTATATGTGTGCAGATATTCAGAAACATGCTGAGTGAACATTCTTGTTTATCTGAAAAACAATGCTGAAGTCAGATATTCTGCTTTGAACATGTGTTTTACGTGCCGCCTTTGTTTTGGTCATTTAACCCGCCCAATGCCACTTTAGCCAATTATATTTCAGCACCCCGGGTTGCCTTGGTAAAAAACTGTGTATTTCATTCATTTATTCATTCAGGAAGGCTCTCAAAGCATGCGTCCATGACTGAAATGCGACCTCCGGTGGACAGTAGCAGACTCCGAAATGAGACGCAGATTCAGAGTTCCACATGAGGTTATTAATTAGCAAATAATATAAATATTACGAGTGTAAACATTAGGTGAGCAGCTCACATTGTAACCCTGTGTCTAACAACACGCTACGAGACGAGATACACAGTGATCAGCAGTTTGGCTGTTTGCACCAGATGAAACATGACAGAAATTTAAATACAGCCATTCAGAAGCACAGAATATGCACTCACTCACCAAATGGTAACCCTCTTTAACATTATTAAATGTAGATGCTGAATCACTGATGTGTGTTTAGCTCTAAAGTTCAATTTCAAAGGGTTTATTTTATTCTCCAGATCTGAGGTGAACTATCTGCTGCTGCTTTCAGTAGTACGGTAATAAATGTCATGTAAAATGGCGTTCAGACTCACATTATTAGCATTTAACACTGAATAAAGCACATGAGGTGTACTTGAGCTGATCATTGTCAGTTTTCTGTTGTTCAGCTGTGAGAAATAGAAGCCGTTTCTAATATATTAATTCAGGTGTTGGTTAGGACAAAAACTCCTTTAATATGGAGAATATTCCCTCTATCGGGTGCCGTTGCTTTTATTTACAACACTGTTTAAATCACTCCCTCCTGTCCTCAATCTGGCAACCTGCACTTGCTTTTGTTTTGATCCAGGAGTACAATACCTAGTTCAACCACTGGGTGTCAAACTTACATACTGCACCTTTAAAATATAAAAAATGTTTACAGATCTGTGAGAGGTGAACTGATTTAAGCTGAGCACTGCATGTAAGAAACACACAGAGCTCAGGTCTGCAAAGAGCACATGCACGAAACACAATATATGGGTTAAAAATCACAGTTTCCTGCTCTCGTTACTCTGGAGCAGCTTTGAAGTGGGTATTGTTGTATTGGTAATGTGAGTACATGACCTCCAGCAATGAGTAGCTTAAAGTTCAGAAACAAGGTCATCTCTGAGGCTCCGTTTAATGCCGTGCAATGCAGTTTCACTATTACTCTTACTGTAAACTTTGTTGCCCCTTTATTTCGGGGCGATCTGTTCTGCAGCGTAATAAATTTACAACACACTTAAGACAAACATTAAACAACATTAATCAGAGCAACATTACAGCTCACAACACCAATCCAGGACAAATAACTGCAGCCATCAAACACCAGCATTCAAAAGATAATAATAATAGTATGATAATATTTTGAGGGTTATTATTCATCAACATAAAGTGCACAATCTCATTTGCATTTAAAGCGACAGTCACCACAATTAGGATCAAAGCCTAAAAGGGTCAGTTTCAGAGAGCTAGAAAACATTATTAGTATGCTATTTTGAGCTGAAACTTCACATACACTCTAGACACATCCGAGATGCATTTTACAGCTTGTTAAAAAGCATAATAGGAGCCCTTTAAGTCTCAGTGTCCGCAGCCAGGACTGAGAGACTTTGCATGAGCGCAGCAGCATCAGCTGCTCGGTGTGTTTAAATGAGCTCATTCTGCTGCTGATCCTTCATTGTTCTGCCTTCAGAAACCTGTTGAGCAGGTCTGTGCAGCTGCGAGAGACACGTTCACGGCTGATCTGATTATTTGGCGACACCATCAATTATTGATCCTCCCGCTTATGCATAACATGTCTAATAATGCAACGGCAATGTCAAAGTTATTATCTATACATTTTACAACTAGGTGTCAAAAACATCGATCATAATGCCACAACATTTTGTAGGAACCTCACAAGGCCTGTTTGTGGGTCAAAGATGAAAAGGGGATTTCCAGCAACGAAACTATAAAATCACAAAAAAATAAACACTTGCATATATTCTACCGCATGATTTACTGTATATATTTACTAAGGCCATAGACTGTACTAATAGTTTACGTACCAAAACCCTCGTCCTGCATACACCCAAATGCAGGGTTCCACCCAATTCCTTCATGGTGTCCCAACACAAATCGATGAAGTTAACTTAATTGTATTTACAAATTTAAGTGGACTGAACATAAAACAATTAAGTTGTCTCAAAAAAAAACCTCAAGAATTGTGTTGATTATAGTGTTGTCACGATACTGGAGTTCGGTACCAATCGATACTGAAATTTTAATAACGTCCATTTCCTGCTAACACTTGAGCGCTGTTGAGCACGTTCTTAAACAGCGCTGATTTGCCATTGTGTTCAGGTGCTCAACAGAAATGACTGTGATTGGCCGTGAAGGTCATCAGTTCACCAAACTCACCGCTGTTTACTGAGTGTAACACAGATACAGGGACACGGGAGTGTTTTAAAGCCGCGATTCATCAGCGGATCGCTCGTATATCAGCTTATAGACAAACCAGCTGATTGACGTGATTTTTAAAACACTCCAGTGTCCCTGTATCTGTGGTACACTCAGTAAACAGCGGTGAGTTCGGTGAACTAATGACCTGAGCACGTGAACACAAAGGCAATTCAGCGCTGTTTATAAACGTGCTCAAAAGCACTCAAATGTCAGCAGGAAATGGACGTTTTTAAAACTTCAGTATCGATTGGTACCGAATTCCAGTATCATGACAACCCTAGTTGATTCAGCTCATTTTAAATAAGTAGTTTGAACAAGCAGCAAAAATAATCTTTTTGAGTGTATTTAGAACAATGTTCGTTTGATGGCATATTAAAAAAACTCTACTTAGGGATCACAGTGGTTTGTGTAAGGTTTAAGTTTTCATTTTGGACCCTTTTCACAAGACTGTTATGATGAGTTTAACGGTCATCATAATCTTAAATCCCTGAAAGTTTTTAATAAGTTATTAATATTTTTCAAAAAACGTTTGAACATTTATATGCATTTATGAATGTATTTTATCATCTTTGCGTCAAATGACAAAAAAAACGGATGACCGCTTGTGTGAGGTGTTTCTAATGCAGCCTCTATGGAGCGGGACAGTAAATCTGACATTATTCTCTCTTCTGGGTGCCGTTATCAGTCTCACACTAATGTTTTCCCTCTTCCGAAAGTCTTGATAACACCATCCTGGAGGTTTTCTGTCATTATCTCAGCAAATAGCATTGTAAAAAGTGATTTGTTGTACTCTCCCATTCACTGCGCTCTGAGTTTACCCGACTATGACCACTTCTGCTGCTGAGAAACCCAGAAATGTGAAAAGGGTCTATTATTCATACTAGTATTATTAATATGACTATATTTGTAGTATTTCTACTGATCTCGTTATTATTTTCATACTTTGTGTGAATTGTTATTCCTATTAAATGTCATACTTCAATGTTTTACTTGCTGTTTCTTTGCAATAATTTGATAGATTTGCAAGCAATATTAGACTGGTATTATAACACAGATACTTAACTAAAAACATCTGCGTAGATGGATCTGAAAGAATAATAAAATTGATTATACATAATGATTATAAAATGCACTATTTAAAAAAATCAGGACTCTTCCTTACACCCTATAGAGAGGTTAATCGCTGTACACATTGCATCAGAAAATATGATGGTAATTGAGGAGCGTAATTAAAGCCATTAGACTGAAGCTGAATGCCTGATATCTGCTCCATCAGAAAGGGCACTCAAGCAAACCACAATAACAGCAGACACACTCATGCAGACACGCTCATGCAGACACGCTCATGCAGACACACTCATGCAGATTCACTATCCATGTAAAATAAAAACACCAAGGTTTACACTATTGGCCAACATTAGTGAGTCGGCAGACAGACAAAACATCACAAAACATATTCATTCATTCATTTTCTTTTCGGCTTAGTCCCTTTATTAATCAGGGGTCGCCACAGCGGAATGAACCGCCAACTTATCCAGCATATGTTTTACACAGCGGATGCCCTTCCAGCTGCAACCCATCACTGGGAAACTTCCATACACACTCATTCACACACACACACACACTACGGCCAATTTAGCTTACCCAATTCACCTATAGCGCATGTCTTTGGACTTGTGGAGGAAACCCACGCGAACACGGGGAGAACATGCAAAGTCCACACAGAAACGCCAACTGACCCAGCCTAGGCTCAAACCAGCGACCTTCTTGCTGTGAGGCGAACGTGCTACCCACTGCGCCACCGTGACGCCCACAAAACATATTGAACATGCATAATACTAAAATCAAACTGTTTACATTCAATATCTTGCCCTCGTTTGTATCAAAACTACATTTATTAAACACAAAACTGTGCGTCTGAGATTTATATATATATATATATTCTTTTAAACTCGGAGACAATGAAGAGGGTTATTAATATTTCATGTTGGCAACAGCTCGGATGATATTAAATGTCAGCCCATCTTCCATTAAACTATAAACCTGGCTAATCTTAACAAGCTAAACACGCGTATGACCAAAATAAAGACCATTTTCACACTCGTGTTTTGATTTGCAGCAAATAACCCACGTTAGTTTATGAGGCCAGTCCTTTAACAGACTCTCGCGTGATATTGATGCTAACAGAAACACACGTAGCGGAGTACAAACAGAAAGAAACGGTTATGAATATTAGCATTACGAGCTTTAGCAGCGTTAACCGAGTTTATCAGACGAGCTCATTCAGTAAAGTGGACTTCACACAAACAAACACCACCCGCGACTGCTGTCTTCAACGCAACAGCAAACATCTGCACTTCTTCTCGAATGAACGCCACAGGACCAGCACACCAATATAATCGACATGAAATAAAGAGCAGACGAACCGGGAGAGTCGAGCTTCACTCACCAGAGAAAGTTGTTGAATTGTTGATCCGCCATGATTATCGCGACTGAGGAAAGCGTGACGTCAGAGTGATGTCATCGCTTTCGTCACCGCTAGAGATACTAGTTTTCATTCATTTTCCTTCAGCTTAGGCGCTTTATTCATCAGGGGTCGCCACAGCGGAATGAACCGCCAACTATTCCAGCATATGTTTTACGCAGCGGATGCCCTTCCAGCTGCAACCCAGTACTGGGAAACACCCAAACACTCTCATTCACACACATACACACACTCATACACTACGGCCAATTTAGTTCATCAATTCCCCTATAGCGCATGTGTTTGGACTGTGGGGGAAACCGGAGCACCCGGAGGAAACCCACGCCAACACGGGGAGAACATGCAAACTCCACACAGAAATGCACAGGGAAAAAAAAGTACAACTTATTTTCTTATACAGCTAATAACATTACTTGGAAAATATCATATTGATGTAAAGAAATGGGAGAAAGCTAAGCCAAATTGTGAACATGTTATAAAAGAGATTAAACAATATGGTTCTGCACTGTGTAAGAACGCAGAAAAGCTAAAAAAATAAATTAAAAAAACATAATTAATTAAATGTTTTTTACTATTATCTTACCTATTTATTTATTTTAACTGTTTATACTCTGATTGTACACTGGTACTTTAGTTACACTCATTTCTATTTTGTTTTATTTGTTCATATTTGTTGTGAGATGTACTCTTGTATTATCTTTAATTTCTAAAGATGTTCAGTGACTAAAATTATATTTTAATAAATATATCTGTTTAATAAATCTGTTTTGTTTAAATGCACCAAAATATGTGACCTATATTCACTGAGAAATGGACAAAAATATTCATGTTCAAATTGGGGTGTACTCAATTAAGCTGAGCACTGCATGCTTGTACTATGTTTGTACATATTTACAATAAAAATATGTAAATGACAAAAAAGAGATATGGGCATCACGGTGGCGCAGTGGGTAGCACGATCGCCTCACAGCAAGAAGGTCGCTGGTTCGAGCCTCGGCTGGGTCAGTTGGCGTTTCTGTGTGGAGTTTGCATGTTCTCCCTGTGTTGGCGTGGGTTTCTTCCGGGTGCTCCGGTTTCCCCCACAGTCCAAACACATGCGCTATAGGGGAATTGGGTAAGCTAAATTGTCTGTAGTGTATGTGTGTGAATGAGAGTGTATAGGTGTTTCCCAGTGATGGGTTGCAGCTGGAAGGGCATCCGCTGTGTAAAACATATGCTGGAATAGTTGGCGGTTCATTCCGCTGTGGCGACCCCTGATTAATAAAGGGACTAAGCCAAAAAGAAAATGAATGAATGAATGAATGAATATACTTATATTGTAAAGACGTTTTTTGGGGCTTTTTTGGTCCGACTGATCTATTTTATTTGCCTCAAAATGTAATTTTAAAATTGATTTATTTATTTTATTCTGAAAATATTATGTTCATAAATGTACATTTTCCTCAACATTGTCCAAATCATTTTTAGCATGTGGCTGTGAAGCTGCTTGGATGTCTTGGTTTGTACCCGTGTGTTGCTATGCAGGTACTGTGAGGCTGCTAGAATGTTTTGGTTGGTTGGATGTTGGCAGTTGGTAAGGTGATTAATATCAGTAAATGATGTTTAAATATTTATTGAGCTGTAAGATTTGAGGTACCCTTCATGTCAATAATTTACTAGAAATGCAAGTTAGCATCCCAAAGTTCAATACTTATGGTTACTGATTTAAACTACCTCCTGAAACGTAATAGCAGACAGCACAAATTCACCTTTCGTCCCATTTGGGATGACACTAAACATAATACACACCAGTTTAGTGTATAAGTGCATAGTAGAGTGTGTCAGATGGAAGACAATTTAAAGAGACAGTTCACCTAAAATGCGGCACAGTGGCTCAGTGGTTAGCACTGTGGCCTCACAGCAAAAAGGTCACTGGTTCGAGTCCCGGCTGGGCCAGATGGCGTTTATATTCCCCTATAGCGCATGTGTTTGGACTGTGGGTGAAACCAGAGCACCCGGAGGAAACCCACGCCAACACGGGGAGAACATGCAAACTCCACACAGAAACGCCAACTGACCCAGCCGAGGCTTGAACCAGCGACCTTCTTGCTGTGAGGCGAACGTGCTTCCCACTGGGACACCGTGCAACCCTATATAGGAAAATATATAAACATTTTCTATTACAGCCAAAGAATGTGTCATTATGTTTTTTGTATGTTTTTATAATCTTTAAGTATTTTCTTGATGTCCACACTGTAAAAAATCCTGGTTGCTGAATCAAATTAACCTTATGAGTCCATTGAACTTATATAATGTCAAACTGACTTAAAACAGCTCGCATAACTTATAAAATTAAGTTAGAACATGATTAACTTAGTTTAATAAGTTACAATGAACTAAAACATATGCTGTCATGACTAATTGACATAATTTTTTACAGTGCCGGTTTGGATGTTGTCACATATATGCCTGCCTGTATGTTTTGTACTCTACACAACTGTACATATACTAGAAATGTCTATTCATATTGCTGGTATTTTATGTAATTTTTTTTAAAGCTGCTTCATTAAAAGAATACTAGACATTTATTCATATTAAAACTAAGATAACAGTGCCACCATTTGGCCATAGCAACACATTACTTTAATATTTGATTTTATAATGATCATAACAATATGCCAGGCAATCACATATAAAAAAAATAACATAATCATATTCCAGCACAACATTACACATTGCCAGTCAAATAACTATATTAACTTGTGCATTATGACCTCTGCAAAATCCGGCTCCTTAAAGGGACAGTTCACCTAAAAACCAAATTCGGTCATATCTTCTTTTGTGTTCAACAGAAGCAAGAAACTCAAACATGTTTTGGAAGTGGAGGATGATTATATGGTGTCAAAGTTCTAATTTTTGGCTAAACTGTCCCTTTACTGCATGCATTAACCGGAAACTGCTGCTAACTTTCATTTTAGTTTCGTGACCATAGATGTTATAATTGATAGCTAAACGCCGCTGGATGATGCGTCAACGCCGCCGCCATCTTGATCCGGGCACCCAGCCTTGCATCGCTGTTATATCTCAAACCGAGATTGAGTAAAATAGCTGAACAGTTTGCTTATTGGGGCTGATTAAATCATCGCACAGTAAAAACTAGTCTCTGGGAATTACATTTCAGGTAAGAATGATTTTTTTTATTGCCTGTTTTTAGTGACTTTAACACTTTGTTGTTAACAATCAACAGATATGAGAGAGATTGAGGTCAAGTTGGTTTTATATTCACACATTCATTCATTTTTGAACAGTGACAACTTGTGACTCGCTCTCTATATTGTTTATTACTCTGCTTTAAATATTCAGTCATGTAAATATGACTTCAAAACATCATTAGCACTATAACTGACTGTGAACAATGCTGTATGATAGTCATTGGATGATTTCACTATGTAGAATTTGTACTTTTCTGTAAGGAGAAAGTTCAATCATGAGCAAGCCTATGAATTTAAAAACTATAACCTTATTTACCAGTAAATAAATCCTTCTAACAGTTAATAAATACTTAATAAATACTTAACAGTTAATAATATACATATTTATATTGTTAGATAAAGCCCACATCAGAACCAGACGCTCAGAATTTGATTAAAGATGACCAAAACAACCTTTTTTTATTCAGTGGATTAACTTGCATGTATTAATCGTTCACCTCAACCTCAATGTGCACTAGCAAAATAAACAGTCTACGTTTAGATTTCATACAGACTTCAGGTAGATGAACAGGTATTACTGCTAAATCATGTGCTGTTTGATTGGGGTAAAGTATTATATTATAAGTATTAAATATTTGAACAGTGACAGCTTGTGATATTGTTTACTACGCTACTTTGAATATTCAGAGTGAAATGGCATGTAAATATGACAGCATTAGCTCTATTTAACTGAACAAGGTTGCACTGTGATAGTCATTGGCTGCTAATATGATTTCACTATGTAGAATTTACACGTTTCTGAAATCATATTAAGGAGAAAGTCCAAATGTGTGAATAGAAAACCAACTTTACGTCAGTTGCTATACTCACTAAAGTCAAGAAGAGCTGCTGAAATCCATCCATGTCAGATTATCTTCTCATATCCAGCCATATATCCACCAAACGCTTGCTTTGATCATTTATCTCTGCACCCATTCTCGAATGCAGGGGAAGACAAATAATTTGGGCCTTTCCCTACAGTGCAGATCCCACAAAATGGCACTTGTGCTCAGAAATGGTGCAGTAGAGCAGATCAGATGGAGGCTTTCTCTGAATAAATCCCAGGACGTCTCAAATGCACTCGCTCATAGAGACAGAGGCGGGGAAAACACACCGCAGGAGTTTGTGTGTGTGTGCGTGTGTGTGTGTGTGTGCCACAGATTTAAGGTATTCCCTCACGCTCGCATCATCTGACAACAGCAGACCAAACAAAGCAGAAAACCACATGTCTGATCATTTATATCTGAGCTATGAGTGTTTGTTTATTTATTTGTTTGCTTGTTTGTTTGTTTGTTTGTTTGTTTGTTTGTTTGTTTGTTAATTAATAATTTTTACAATTTTATTTATGTATGTATCTATTTATTTATAGTTATTTGTTTGTTAATTAATTAATTAATTAATTAAATAATTATTTTTTTTATTATTATTTTGATTTATGTATTTATTTATTTGTATTCGTATGTTTATTAAATAATTAATTAATAAATTTATTAACTATTTTTTATTTATGTGTTTATTAATTAAAATGTATTTGTATTTTGTTTATTAATTCATTTATTTATATATTTATTAATCAATTAATTTTTATTTATTTATTTATATTTAGATGTTTGTTTGTTTTTTTAATTAATGAAATTATATTTATTTATTTAATTTATTATTTTTTATATATATTTATTAGTTTGTTTATTAATTAATTATTTTTATTTTATTTATCTATCTGTTTATTTATTTATAGTTATTTGTTTGTTATTAATTAATTAATTTAATAACTGATTAATTTATTTTTGATTTATTCTTCTTATTGATGTATTATGTATTAATTTATTTGTATTCATATGTTTATTAAATAATTAATTAATTTACTTTATTTTTTATTTATGTGTTTATTTATTAATATTTGTTTGTATTTTGTTTATTAATCAATTTATTTAATTTTTATTTATATATTTATTTATATTTAGATTTTTTTCTTTTATTAGTTAATTAAATTATGTATTTATTTATTAATTTTTAAGTGTTTATTAATTAATTAATTAATATTTATTTGTTTGTTTATTAATTAATTATTTTTTATCTCCCAACACGGGGAGAACATGCAAACTCCACACATAAACGCCAACTGACCCAGCCGAGGCTCGAACCAGCGACCTTCTTGCTGTGAGGCCACAGTGCTAACCACTGAGCCACCCATTTCTAAACATAATAGTTTTAATAAGTCATTTCTAATAACTGATTTCTGTTCTCTTCACCATGATGACAGCACATAATATTAGACTAGATATTCTTCAAGACACTAGTATTCAGCTTAAAGTGACATTTAAAGGCTTAACTAGGTTCATTAGGGTAATTGTATTTTATTAACGCCTACCCCAACCCCAACCCTAAACCCAACCGTCACAGTAATGTAAAAACACATCTGGATCTGAACTGTTCTCTATTAGAATAGCTGATTAACCATGTGGATGGATGATTACAACCTTCTGAGCCCACTAGGAGGCGCAGAAGGCCCCTACTGGCCCATATCTATCAGCTGATATCCACTGATAACGCCCATTCAATCGAGTGATAACATTCGAATCGGGTGGGAATACAAGGTCCTCTCACACAGAAATCAAAAATGACCAGTTACAAACATTGAAACTGTGCATACAATGGACGCATGTTCATCTGCACTCAAGGCTATGCTTAAATGATCAATTTTAAGCTTCAAAAACAACTCCTTTTGACTTTGTGGGATTTGTGACATCACACTACCAAGTAAATTTGCATATTTCTGCCACCGGATCATAAAGCAGCAAACACAATTACATCATTACATCACAAGCCCTGTCCACTAGCATCTACACTTGGGGCCGGTTGCACCAGCAGTGCGTAAGTTAAAACGTAGCCTAGTTGTGACTTAAAATGACACTACGTTACAACTTACACATTACTAAATATTTCTGTGTTGCACCACTGAACGCTACGCTCCAACTAAATATTTACGGCAGCCTCCCCCCC
>CAIGQV010019164.1:671426-687679 GCA_903798115.1 Danio jaintianensis
TAATTCATACTAGAATCATGCTAACATGTTAATTCATGCTAGAAACATGCTAGGATGTTAAAATGATTCTAGCAACGTGATAATTCATGTTAAAATGATGTTGACGACATGCCATTTCATGCTAACGACATGCTAAGTAATGCTGGAAACGTGCCCTCAAACGTTTCCCCTAATGTGGAGTGTAGATGATTGTTTGGATCATTTCTGCGGTGTTGTGTCTCCAGAGAGTGGCAGGACTCAGAGATCCACGTGGGCCTGTCAGATTCAGAAGGTCAGTAAATGCCTTTCGTGATAATAATTATCATATGTTCAGCATGTTTTGTCATGGCTCTGTTGTTTTTGCAGGTCTGGTCTACAACTACACACTGTCCGGTGTCCGGCGGGACGATCACGGCTGGGAACAGTGTGTGTGTGTGCAGCTCGTCCCTCCGTGGAGACCAGACCTCCGGGAATTATGGGATACACACCTCCAGCTGTTTGCCCTGCTGCCAGAATGGGCTTCAGAACGGTACGGAGGGGTCTCAGATATCAATAAGTATTATGTGTAATAATAATAAGAATAATAATCATGGCGACACGGTGGCGCAGTGGTTAGCACTGTGGCCTCACAGCAAGAAGGTCGCTGGTTCGAGTCCCGGCTGGGTCAGTTGGCGTTTCTGTGTGGAGTTTGCATGTTCTCCCCGTGTTGGCGTGGGTTTCCTCCGGGTGCTCCGGTTTCCCCCACAGTCCAAACACATGCGCTATAGGGGAATTGATGAACTAAATTAGGACGTAGTGTATGAGTGTGTGTGTGAATGAGTGTGTATGCGTGTTTCCCAGTGCTGGGTTGCAGCTGGAAGGTCATCCGTTCTGTAAAACATATGCTGGAATAGTTGGCGGTTCATTCCACTGTGGCGACCCCTGATGAATAAAGGGACTAAGCCAAAAAGAAAATAAATGAATAATAATCATGGCCACATGGTGGCTCAGTGGTTTGCACTATGGCCTCACAGCAAGAAGGTCGCTGGTTCGAGTCCCGGCTGGGTCAGTTGGTGTTTCTGCGTGGAGTTTGCATGTTCTCCCCGTGTTGGCGTGGGTTTCCTCCACAGTCCAAACACATGCGCTATAGGGGGGGAATTGATGAACTAAATCGCCCCTTATTTACTGTTCAATCCACTTAAATTTGTAAAAACGATCAAGTTAAATTAATCAAAATGTGCTGGGACAATATGCAGGAATTGTCACAAATCTGGCAGGATTACCAAAAATCATCTTATAAACCTGTCAGAACTGCTCCGTTGTTTTTTTGAAGTATATATTTCTGTTGTATATGGGATATTAACATAATTATAATGTTATATTTGTCTAGGTTTGAAGAGGAGCGTGAGTTCGGCTCCTGCTGTTATGGATTCGCTCTGACCTTCATAAACCGCATGTGTTCACTGGACAATAAAGACTGTCTGAGCAGAGATGAGTTCACTGGGCGGCACATCTTACCCCGCATGAAGAGCGTGTCCCTTTACATCAGCATGTATCAAACAATATTACAACACGGCTTTCACATAGCTAATACAGCGGACGACTGTTTTTATCAAGTCTGATTAGAACAAACACAATTAATTCATGTTCACCATTAGAGGCTGGAGATATTCACACACTGCTGACACACAACTGGGGTTAAACCCTGCGTAAAAGTGATTTATGCATAATAGCTCCCCTTTAAGAAATATGTTTTATTTAATTGTCTACAAAACAAACCACTGTTGACCAATGAGTTGCCTAATTAACCCAGTTAAGCCTTTAAATGTAAGCTGAATACTACACTGTAAAAAATTTATGATCAATTAGTCATGACAGCATATGTTGTAACTTATTAAACTAAGTTAATCACGTTCTAACTTAATTTTATAAGTTACGCAAGCTGTTGTAAGTCAGTTTAACATACAGGGTGATTCAAAAAGAATACCACAACTTTGAATATCGAGAACTCTGCAAAGAAGAAAAGGAGAGCTAAGCAAGGAAGCTCTGCTCTTCACATTAAGGAACTAAAAGAAGGAATAACTGCAGCTATCCAAACTGTTACACCTGAGATGCTACAGAGAGTGCGGAACAAGTTCGAGTATCGGGTTGATGTCACTCCAGTGTCTGGAGGGGGTCATATTGAACATCTATGAACTTGTTTTCTACTGAAAAAACTTTAAGTACTCTTCACATTGATTAATTACCCCAGTTTTCATCATGTTTCTTTGATTAAATACAGATTTTCAAAGTTGTGGTATTCTTTTTGAATCACCCTGTAGTATAAATTCAATGGACTCAAGGTTAATTTGATTCAGCTTAAAAATTTAAGGCAACCAGGATTTTTTACAGTGTAGTATGTTGCAAAATAACTAGTAAAATATTATGTTTGGCCGTCATAGCAAAGACAAAAGATATTAGTTATTAGAATTTCATTCATTCATTTTCCTTCGGCTTAGTCCCTTTATTAATCAGGGGTCGCCACAGCGGAATGAACCGCCAACTTATCCAGCATATGTTTTACACAGCGGATGCCCTTCCAGCAACCCATCACTGGGAAACACCCATACACACTCATTCACACACACACACTCATACACTACGGCCTAATTTAGTTCATCAATTCCCCTATAGCGCATGTGTTTGGACTGTGGGGGAAACCGGAGCACCCGGAGGAAACCCACGCCAACACGGGGAGAACATGCAAACTCCACACAGAAACGCCAACTGACCCAGCCGAGGCTTGAACCAGCGACCTTCTTGCTGTGAGGCGACAGTGCTAACCACTGCGCCACCTTATTAGAAATTAGTTATTAAAATGATTATTTATAAATGGATTCTCCATTAAACATCACTTGGGAAATATTGAAAACACACTACACAGGGTAGTCTTCAGCTGTATATATACAGCAGTGATCTCCTCAACCTACTTGACAGCTCCTCATGAATTATTTGCAAGCTGATATACAGCTGTAGTGAATCCCCAGTCAGCGTAGCGTGATGTGTTTACAGGATTCATTTCCCACATCACAGTCGGAATACCTGTAAATACAAGCTTTAAGCAGACATTTGGGTTTAAGTTGCAGTTAAACACACTTGGAGCAAGTCAGAGAAACTTACTTTCAGTACATTTGCATCGCACTTTTTCAGGAAAATTAACGGATGTGATAAAAACACTAAAATGAATGTAAAATTAAAAAAAGAAATGGCAAAACATGGTTTGAAACTTGAAGTATTACTAACATGTTTTATGATTTCTGGGATTTTGATATTTTTAACCCCAAATTAAAGGGTCAGTTCACCCAAAATTAAAAATTCTGTAATTAATTACTCGCCCTTATGTTGTTCATCACCTGAGACCTTCGTTCATCTTCAGAACAGAAATGATGATATTTTAGATGAAATTAGAGAGCTCTCTCTCTCATCCTCCATAGACAGCAAGGGTCCCGAAACACTCAAAGTTCAGAAAAAAGGCCAAAATTATTGACAAAGAATTTCATGTGACTTCAGTGGTTCAGCTGTAATCATACGAAGCTTCAAGAACACTGTTGTACACCAAACCGCCCCCTGTAAATACGACTGTATTGGCCAATGCCTTCTGTATCAGATCAGAGTGCGCATATATATGGGAAATATGATGCTTGTGTCTTGCGCTCCTGACTCTGATAATAAAGTCTCCATGAAGCAGAAGTTAAAATTTCTCCTGTTCTGCTATGAAATGAGAATAAATGTAGGGCGTTGCATGATTTCATCCTTTGGGAACCAATTGCATTGTTGGAAGATTGACCAATAGGCAAATTTAGAGCAGAGACAAGAAACACCCTGATAGCCCCACCCTAAAGCACTGATAACCCCAGCCTAAATGACAGATAGTCCCACCCTAAATGACTGATAGCCCCGCCCTATCTGCCTGCTAGCTCCACCCCAAAGCACTAATAGCCCTGCCCTAAAGGCATTCCAAAATTAATGTTTACAAAGTAATGAAGTGCACAGGTACATTGTTTATAACAAGAACTACTGTACACATATAAAATAAATAAGAAGAGTACGTTTCATGGCCACTTTAATAGCAGTAAACATAAAGTTGTTTCTACAGTTTGTTTTGGTGCACAGCTTTGTATGATTAGAGCTGAACCACTGAAGACACATGGACTGATTTACATTTACATTTAGCTGACGCTTTTATCCAAAGCGACTTACAATTGATTTGAGAATGGTTATGGTCTTTTCTGGACTTTGAGTGTTTCGGGACCCTTGCCGTCTGTGGAGGATGAGAGAGCTCCAGGATTTCATCTAAAATATCTTCATTTCTGTTCTGAAGTTGAACGAAGGTCTCAGGGGTTTAGTAATTGGATGAGTAATAGCTTGTTAATATATAATATATTAACTTATGGGCGACACGGTGGCTCAGTGGTTAGCACTGTGGCCTCACAGCAAGAAGGTCGCTGGTTCAAGTCCCGGCTGGGTCAGTTTGCGTTTCTGTGTGGAGTTTGCACGTTCTCCTCGTGTTGGCGTGGGTTTCCTCCGGGTGCTCCGGTTTCCCCCACAGTTCAAACACATGTGCTATAGGAGTATGAGTATGAGTATGAGTGTGTGTGTGTGTGAATGAGTGTCTATGGGTGTTTCCCAGTACTGGGTTACAGCTGGAAGGGCATCTGCTGTGTAAAACATATGCTGGAATAGTTGGCGGTTCATTCCGCTGTGGTGACCCCTGATGAATAAAGGGACTAATGAATGAATCCAATTCAATGAATGAATGAATGAATGAATATTTGTGACTTATGAAAATAAATGTTCAGTGCTCATAGTGTGACTCTAATGTGTCATTTGACTGTAGTGTGTAATAATGATCTCACAGCGTCACCAAAATGACACAGCATTGCGTTCACTCAAAAGGGAGCATCTCAGTTACAACTGTAACCATGGTTTGCTAATTAGTGAACGAGATGCTGCCACACCTTCTATACCTCATGTGTGCCTGTGAGTGAGAGACTTCAGTTACCAGCTGATGATGTTATTGGTCCTGCTGTTTTGTTTTCTTTATAACCACTCGATTATGATGTCATGCAAGATTCAATGATGTCACTGTGCTTCAGATAGTCTCCCGAATCCCATCGGGTTTACAAAAATATCCCATTCTCCACTGTAAAAAGTGAAAACTTGTTACACCTAAACAAATTAAGCTATTTTAAAATCAAATTTATTACAGTTTTCAGCTATAAAGTAAAAAAAAAGACCGGTGGCTCAGTGGTTAGCACTGTGGCCTCACAGCAAGAAGGTCGCTGGTTTGAGCCTTGGCTGGGTCATTTAGCGTTTATGTATGGTGTTTGCATGTTCTCCCCGTGTTGGCGTGGGTTTCCTCCGGTTTCCCCCACAGTCCAAACACATGTGCTATAGGGGAATTGGGTGAGCTAAATTGGTCATAGTTTATGAATGTGTGTGTGTGTGAATGAGTGAGTATGGGTGTTTCCCAGTACTGGGTTGCAGCTGGAAGGGCATCCGCTGTGTAAAACATATGCTGTAATAGTTGGCGGTTCATTCCACTGTGATGAAGTTGAAGAAATGTTTTGTTTTTTAACAGCGTTAAAAAGTTTTCTGTAGCGCTCAGCAAGTTTTCATCATCATCTCCCCCGATTATTAGCGGAGTACCTCAGGGCTCTATTCTGGGACCGCTTATTTTTACATATTTTCAGCCTCTGGGGGATATTATCAGAAAGCACAACATTTCTACTTATTTATATGTTTATTTATATGTATATGATGATAGCTGGTGACTCCATTCAACCTAGGTTTGTCCATATTTGACCCAATTTTGGGTTACAACAAGCCAGCATATTTAATTTTACAGTGTATGTTACTTGCTTTCTTTGAAATTGTTTGGGATAGTTAAAGGGATAGTTCACTCAAAAATGAAAATTTACTCACTATATTTAATCTTCCTCAAGTGATTCCAAACCATTATGAGTTTCTTTATTCTGTTGAACACTAAATAAGGTGTTTTGGAGAAAGATGAAAACCAGTAACCATTGACTTCTATTGTAGGAAAAACAAATACTATGGAAGTCTATGGTGACAGGTTTTCAGCATTTTTCAAAATATCTTCTTTTGTGTACAGAAAAAAGAAACACAAACAGGTTTGGAAGAAGCAAAGGGTGAGTAAATGAAGACAGAATGTTCATCTCTGGGTGACCTATACATTTAAAGGGACAGTTCACCCTAAAAAAGAAAACGTACTCGCTGTTTACTGTCCAGCAAGTGATTCCAAACCATTATGAGTTTCTTTATTCTGTTGAAAACAAAAGAAGATATTTTGAAGAATGATAAAATCCGGTTACCGCTAACTTCGCTAACTTTGAAAAACAAATACCATGGAAGTCAATGGTTACAGGTTCTCAACATTTTTCAAAATATCTTCTTATGTGTTCTACACAAAAAAGAAACAGAGGGTGAGTAAATGGAGACAGAATGTTCATTTCAGGGTGAACTATACATCTAAAGGGACAGTTCACCCCAAAAAAGAAAATGTACTCACTATTTACTGTCCGTCAAGAGGTTTCAAACCTTTATGAGCTTTTTTTTATGAGCACTAAAGAAGATATTTTGAAAAAGGTTAGAAACCAGTATTGACTTCCATTGTAGGAAAAACAAATACTATGGAAGTCAATGGTTACAGGTTTTCAGCATTTTTCAAAATATCTTCTTTTGTGTTCTACAGAAAAAACAAACACAAACAGGTTTGGAAGAAGTGAATGATGACAGTGTTAACTATGGACTTGAAAATGATAAGCCGTGTTTTTCCAGCATCCGTCAGCAGCAGCACGTGAGCTCTGATGAACATTAATGAAGTGGCCATCATGCAAACAGATCCTACAGGCTTTCTGTCATCTGTAAGCTGATCTGCACACGTGATCCACACACACCCGATGATCTGCTGTTTTCTGTGCGCTCCTGCATTAGTACAGCTCTCTCCGTCCCGTGTAGAGTCTCCACCCATGGAGAAGAGCGTGATCAAATTCAGCCACTGCCACAGGGACATCTTCTGCTTCTTCGTGCCAGATCAGTGTCCTGAATGTGGGGAGAGTTTGAGCGGGAAGCGGCTGGAGGAGGCGCCGGTCTCCATCCCAAACCCCTTCAGCAATGGACACAAAAGCCCATGTGCTTTTCTGGTGGCGTCAGCTGAAGACCGGCTGCTCAGGTGAGAGCTTCTGAAGCAGGCAACACTACACTTCACCAGGTGTTCATAAGAGTCCATTATAATCATGATGTGATGCATGCCATGAATATGAAGGAGATTGATAACACTTTAGTGTAAAGGTAACCCTTTTTACGAGATTTAAAATGCGTCTCTGCTGTGTCTAGAGTGTGTGTGTTTGAGTTTGAGCTGAGAATAGCACACAGATAATGTTCTCTAGCTCTCTGAAACTGACCCTTTCAGGCTTTGATCCTAATTGTGGTGTTTTGGTGACTGTCACTTTAAATGCAAATGAGATTGTGCTCTTATTCAGAAGAGGACAGAGCTACAGACACCTATCGCGCTGTTCATCTAAAACTCCACATCTATAATCCTCTTAGTCTATGCTGACATTATCTTCAGCAGCTCAAACACTCTAATGGCTAATGGACAGACGGCTGCTTCTCACTCAGGGCTGCTGTTTATGCTAATGAGGGAGAGATGGGCACTAGTGGGCGGGGCTTTCCCCCTCTGATGACACGTACAAAGAGAGAATGTCAATCAAAGTGTTTCTGCATCAAGTCTGATTATAACAAACACAATTAATTCATGTTCACCATCAGAGGCTGGAGATATTCACACACTGCTGACACACAACTGGGGTTAAACCTCTTATAAAAGTGATTTATACACAATAGCTCCCCTTTAAGTCTCAAATCACACTATTAACTACTGTCTTAATCACTGCCTGTTATTAAGATATGAACTGTTCATTAGTAGTTATAAAATATGATCTTATTCTGCATTCCTAATCCTACCCAAAACTTTAACCCAACTACTAACTATTAATAAACAGCTAATTAGTAGCTGTAAACCAAGTTCACTATGGTTAATGCTACAGTATGCTGGAGCATTCATTAACAGTGTTGTAGATACTGTAGTATACACAGTATAATACACGTTACTGCAGTATGCTTCAAAACACTATGAACGTCAATGGTGAAATACTCCTTTAATGGAGTTCCCGTTGATAAACCTGATCTCATTAAAGGATTAATTTGAATATAAAGTGTCCTCAGTGATGTATGATGATGATGATGATGATGTGTTTATTTCAGGGACTTTGATGGACAATCTGATCTGCATACGGGAATTACCAACACAAATGGTACGTGCTGTAAAATGAAAAATGTTTTGAAGTCAATATCATTCATTCATTCATTTTCTTTTTGGCTTAGTTTCTTTATTCATCAGGGGTCGCCACAGCGGAATGAACCGCCAACTTATCCAGCATATGTTTTACACAGCCGATGCCCTTCCAGCCGCAACCTAACACTGGGAAACACCCATACACACTCATTCACACACATAAACTACGGCCAATTTAGTTAATCAATTCCCCTATAGCGCATGTGTTTGGACTGTGGGGGAAACCGGAGCACCCGGAGGAAACCCACGCCAACATGGGGAGAACATGCAAACTCCACACAGAAACCCACTGCGCCACCGTGACGCCCTGAAGTCAATGTGTCAAATATTTTAGTTCACATTTTTAAGTTAAAACATGCACTTTACTGAATAATGTCATTAACCCTTGTGTGCTGTTGGGTCGTTTTCATCCGCTCTGGGCTGAAATTTGCCCACACCTTTCTCTGTGTTTCAGCAAATGGGATGATTTTTGGTGACAAATCTTATTTTGACACATATTTTGGGAAAATGCTTTAAAAACAACAACTCAACAATACACTCTGTTCAGACCGACTCGCCTTTGGGTATGTTGGTGCTGTTTTTGCCCCATTGACTTCCATTATAATCACATTTGTAAAGCACAATTGTAAAGCATATAATCATGCATTCTTGATTGCTGCTGGTTTTCCCTGTTGGGAAGAGGGACAATTTTTATTGTTGATCATCAGTTGCAGTACAAAGCTTAGTTTCTGGTTTTATAAGAGTATAGTGTGTGTGTGTGTGTGTGTGTGTGTGTGTGAGACCTTCGCAACTTATCTTGATATGTCTGAGAAACTCAAAATGCACCCCTCAGCTGTCAGAACACAGTAAACACAACTAGTGTATTCCTGCACACACACTATAATCTGCTGTTTGACTCCACTGAACTCCATATAACAGACAGAAACTCTCCAGCACAGGCCGATCTAAAGGGTTAATGCTGACAACTGATGATCAACAGTACAAATAACACACTGTCCCTCTTCCCAACAGGGAAAACCAGCAGCAGTCAAGAATGAATGATGATATGCGGTCATGGCTCTGTAATCAATAAATGTGATTATAATGGAAGTCAATGGGGCAAAAACAGCACCAACATAACCAAAGGGGAGTCGATCTGAACAACACACAAGGGTTAAGCTATATTCACACACTGCTGCCACACAACTGTGTTTAAACCCTTATAAAAGTGATTATGGCATAATAGGTCCCCTTTAACATCCATATTTTGTCTTTTAAGTATGTAAAAGTCATGTTTAAAGTGTGTGTGTGTGTGTGTTGCAGGCGTGGTGTATAATTACACATGTGCGGGTGTGCAGCGGGAGGCTCAGGGCTGGGAGCGCTGCATCTGTGTGCCGCTGGTGCAGCCGGATATGTTCAGCCTGATCAGCCAATGGGATTTATATCTGGAGAAATTCTCCACCGCTCAGATGTGGGACCCGCTCTGGCAGAGGTGAAGACCTGCACATGCACACGCGCACACACAAGCACATACGCACACACAAAAATGAGAAAAAAAGTCTGAATTTTAGATAAAAAATAAAGCTAGCAGTTTTTAATGTGTGTATTTGTTTGTGTGTGTTCCAGCTTTAATGAGGAGAGCCACAACTGCTTCAGCTTCACACTGATGTTCATCAACTGTGTTCTGGCCACGCAGTCCAAGCGTGCGCTCAGCAAAGACGAGTTCACACACTCGTTTGTGCTTCCCCGCATTAAAAGAGCCTCCAAATACATGATGCTGTGCAGCCAGATAACCCAGAACCACTTCTACATCATCAACAACCCAAGGAGAAACTCTCAGGACGACCCAATCGAGGAAAACAACCCCAACTGACGGAGCTTCACTGCAAAATAACACTCAGTATTCATACATCTTGTATCAAGGTGACGTTGGATTGGTGCATAAATGTGCCTGTTTATTACACAAAAACCGCTGGATACGCTTTAGAACTGTGATATCTGCATTTATTGGATCTAAAGTACTGACAAAAAGTCATATATGCTCAAGAATGAGTAAAATATGGGCTATTTATTGATTTATTTATGGGATGAACTGTTCCATGCAACATAGGCTCATTCTGAACACGTCCCCCTATATACACTTCTGGAGATCACGAATTATGTAGCCAGAGGTACATATGGCTGCATTTCGTCTTTAAAACGAACGCTACAGGGCGGTATGATGCCGTTCCTTTTCGCACTACCAGCTGACCGCTTACCTCTGTGTGGAAGGCTTTGCCACTGTATCCAGTTTGGCCAGTGGCTCGCCATGTACGCCGGCGGACTTGAGATGCAGAGCGGAGTTGATTGTGGCGATGGGGTTCGAGTCCGGCGAAGAACGGTTCCAGAAAGCAGGTAAAACAAAAAATAAAATAAACAAGTAAATAATGTGGTAAAATCTGAAAACGTGGTGAAAATCAGGCGAGGGCTTTCCTTTTTCTGGATTGCTTTTGAAAACACTATCGGTTGGGTTTAGGGAAGGGGGTGGGCGAGGTTACCGGTTGGTCGGTAAGGCGACAGCGGCCTCTGGTGGATGTACGCGAGAACAGCAGGCACGAATGGCACTCGTGAGAGAAATTTGAGATCTGAAAAAGCGTACACAACAGCCTCTGGTGGATTCGCGAAAACAAAAACTGCAAAAAAACGTAGCTCCTCGGACGTATTTGGGGCTCTCCAGACATGTATATAGGGGTACATATTCAGAATGAGCCTAGGTTGGTTCCATGAGTAACTTGACCATTTTAACCATGAGTAACTTCACCCCTCACTGATCTCTCTTTTACAGTCATATTCTCTCCAGGATGCTTTACAGTAATTTATGTGTGCAGATACAGTAGATTAGTCAGTCCTGAAGACAAAACTGATTAACTCATCTAACAAACGAACTGAAGATCACAGTGCAAAAATGAGGACACGCAAATTAAGATGTTCAGGGGAAAAATAGTAAATAAAATTGTAATGAACAAGAAAATAAATCAAGAGAAGCATAAAACAATCTAAAGTTTAGTTGAAATTGTGTAGATTGTCATTTATTTTTGCAATAACTGGCTTGAATGTAAATGCATTATCTTTCTATTCCTGAAGATGTTCTGTGAACAAACTCTCATTTTAATGGACATAACTGATTAATAAAAGTGTTTTGTTTAAATCAGAGATGCCCAAACTAGGGTCCGCGGGCCAAAGTTGGCCCATGGTAACCTTTGATTTGCCCCATCATCCCATATGAGAAGATAGGGAGAATTATGGGGATACTTTACAGATTATCAATTCAAATTTAATGTAACCCTTTATTTGCTTGTTTTATTGGTAAGCTACAAAAAAGTGAGCTGAAATTAAATGTTTCAATTTAAATGCTGTAATTTAGTTTAAATGCACATACTGTGACCCGACGGACAGAGCACAGTGCAGAGACTTTGGTGAGTGAATCAAGTCAAAGGCAGATTCTGCTTGACTACATTCAGCACTGAACTCCACTGTGTTATAAATGTGATTGTTTATGTTTGTATTGCCATAAGTTATCCTGTGTGGGAACATAAATTAATATAATCTAGTTCCAAATTAACAATAATCTATATTCATTCATTCATTTTCTTTTCAGCTTAGTCTCATTATTAATCAGGGGAATGAACCGCCAACTTATCCAGCATGTTTTATGCAGCGGATGCCCTTCCAGCTGCAAACCATCACTGGGAAACACCCATACACTCTCATTCACACACATACATACAATACGGGCAATTTAGTAAATCAATTCCCCTATAGCGCATGTGTTTGGACTGTGGGGGAAACCGGAGCACCCGGAGGAAACCCACGCCAACACGGGGAGAACATGCAAACTCCACACAGAAACGCCAACTGACCATGCCGAGGCTCGAACCAGCGACCTTCTTGCTGTGAGGCGATCGTGCTACCCACTGCGCCACCGTGACACCACAATAATATATATATATATAACTGAAAAGTTATATTCTTCGGTTTTTAATTACCTAATGTCATTCAAAACTCTAGCTAGGGTGTGAGAAACATTAAAACCCCTGGCTTTCTGAGCACTGGCTGAGCTAAAGTGATGCAAATGCTTTCCTAAAAAAAAGAATTTTTTTTTTACAAAATTCCTTTGTCAAAGAAACCCTTTTGTTGATAAACTTGTGTGGTCAGTGGCTTGGCAAGTATATTCACCTACCTACCTACTTCATTTGCATGCTTTGTTTAGCCATCTCCACCTAGCCACTCCCCTCCTCCTAAAAACATATTATAGACTCACTTTAGACTTGATTACAGACTTGTGATAAAACTTGCAGACTGTAAGAGACTACTGTAGGCTCTTGTGGACTTCTTGAAGACTTGTTTGACTGCAGACTAACCAACACGTCTCAAAGACGTTTCTGCTTGTTCGAGTCTCCTGGACTGGGTTCTATTCTTCATTCATTCATTTATTTTTCCAACACCTGCATTAGTTAATACAATTCAAAGTCATGTTTTCTATTTATTTTTAATATTGTGAAGTAAATTAGGAAATTACCAATGGCAACTTTAATGTAATATAGTTTGGTATATTTACCTTCAGCACACGGCTCTCAATGATATTTGGCCCTTCATATGAAATAGTTTGGGCTTCTCTGGTGTAAATGCACCAAAAATGATTGTCTATATTGACTGAGAAATGGACACAAATATACGTTTTTAAAATGGAGTTTCCTCATTTATGCTGAGCGCTGTATACTATCATGACGTATTGATCATTGAGGGATAAAACCACAGATGACATTCTGAGATTTCCCTGATGTGTGCATTTATTGTTGAACAATCTCTGCATATTATTCATCAAAATAAATAAGCCTAAATAAAGATGACTGGAAAAAACAGGAATGATCTTTCGTGAATGTCTAGATTTCCTCCTGTTCTGTTCGCTCTTTGGAGGAAACCCATCTGCTCATCAGCACCTCCTGAAACACAACAGATGTATATTTATCATGATTAGTGCTGGGCAAAGATTAATCACGATTAACCGCATCCAAAGTAAATGTTTGTTTTGACATAATATATGTGTGTGTATTATTATATTATGTACATGTGATGCATACACATACATAGTTTTGTTTCTAATTTGTTACATAGATATTGTATCATGTACACACAGTTGTGATTTTTCTTGTTCAATTATTTCCCAAATGATGTTGAACAGATTCAGGAATTTTTCACAGTATTTCCTATAATATTTTTTCTTCTGGAGAAAGTCTTATTTGTTTTATTTCGGCTAGAATAAAAGCAGTTCTTAATTGTTTTAAAGCCATTTTAAGGTCAATATTATTCGCCCCCTTCAGCAATATTAGTGTTGGATTGTCTCCAGAACAAACCACTGTTATACAATGACTTGCCTAATTACCCTAACTTTACCCTAATTAACCTAGTGAAGCCTTTAAATGTCACTTTAAGCTGAATACTAGTGTCTTGAAGAATATCTAGTCTAATATTATGTGCTGTCATCATGGCAGAGAGAAAAGAAATCAGCTATTTACTAACTATTAAAACTATTATGGGTAACACTTTCAAACAATGGTCCATTAGTTAATGTTAATGTATTTACTAATATGAACAAACTATTAATAATACATTTATTACAGTATTTATTCACGTTTGTTAATGCTATTTAAGTTAAATAAGGTTAGTACATGTTAACTCACGGTGCATTAACTAAAGTTAACAAGCGCAACTTTGGATTTTAATAATGCATCAGTTAATGTCGAACAATGATTAATAAATGCTTCACAAGATTATTCATAATTAGTTATAGGGGAATTGGGTAAGCTAAATTGTCCGTAGTGTATGTGTGTGAATGGGAGTGTATGGGTGTTTCCCAGTGATGGGTTGCAGCTGGAAGGACATCCGCTGTGTAAAACATATGTTGGATAAGTTGGCGGTTCATTCCACTGTGGCGACCCCTAATTAATAAAGGGACTAAGCCGAAAAGAAAATGAATGAATGAATGAGTTAATGGTAGTTAATACATTAATTATTCTAACGTGTTACCCCTATTATGTTTAAAAATGCATTGAAAAAAAATCTGTTAAACATCGCTTGGAAAATATTTAAGAAATACTTAATTTCACAGAAGGATGAATCATTTAGTCTGTTTAATGTCTTATATTTGATGAATGGAATTGAATGTAAAGTGTGTCCTGCGCTCTGACCTGCACTGAGAAGCGTTTGAGACACTGAGGAGAAAACAGCAGATCTTCAGTCACATCTGATGGAGTGATGATGAAGCAGAGCATCAGTTCCTGCACAGAAAACACACACACACACATTACAAAAAAAATGAATTACAGTGTTTGTAATGCAGTGTTTACAGGTACATTGTTTTCTTTTCTGGCTGCCGTTATCAGTCTCACTATTATTTTTCCCATTCTTCTAATTCACAGGTGTCAAATTGTGTTCCTGGAGGGCCGCAGCTCTGCACAGTTTAGTTCCAACCCTGCTTCAACACACTAACCTGTAGGTTCCAAACAAGCCTGAAGGACTCAGTTAGTTTGATCAGCTGTTTAATTAGGGTTAAAGCTAAACTGTGCAGAGCTGCGGCCCTCCAGGAACTGAGTTTGACACCATGACAACATACAAGTAACGTTATTTAACTTGAATTACATGAACTAACGTTAACAACGATGAATAAATACTGTAATAAATTCATTCATTCATTTTCTTTTTCGGCTTAGTCCCTTTATTAATCAGGGGTCGCCACAGCGAAATGAACCACCAACTTATCCAGCATATGTTTTATGCAGCGGATGCCCTTCCAGCTGCAACCCAGTACTGGGAAACACCCATACACACTCATTCACACACATACACTATACACTATGTCACCCTACAACCTGTGGGAGCATTTACGGATACATTTTTAAACCATAATATTGTAGCCTAAACATAAAGCAATCATGACAAACTATATATTATTTGAAAGCTTAACATTGTTAGTTTCCATATATGGTGACTGATTTTGGATTGATATTACTGAGCAACAGTTATTTATTAATTTGCTCATCAGAGTCATAAAGCATTACTTTGCTACAGCAATCCACATTTAGTTTAGATGCTTTTTTAGAGGCTAAATTCAAATCAAATACCATCAAACTGCCCATAATACTTTAGAATTGTATTTTTACTTTACAAATATTGTCAAGAATATGAAGAAATACAGCTCATATTCCTCAAAACATAGGGGGCGCTCTTGTATGGTCATCAATGGAAACTAAATGTCACCTGGTGGTCATCTAGTACTGCGGCCAAACTAAATCTGACTGAAAGCTCAAATTTGGAATATAATTTGTTCAGCTATTTAGCTTTGATTTTCTGTCAATTTTAGGCTGAAACATGTTTTGCAAAATAAAAATGTTATGTATTATACTAACACACATTTATGGTTTTTCTTTTGTTGAAGATTGGCAATCATTTAAATTGAGAATGTCGTTTTCATGTCTATGTTCAGAAAATGAGGGC
Organism: Danio jaintianensis; assembly: GCA_903798115.1. Lineage (NCBI taxonomy): Eukaryota > Metazoa > Chordata > Actinopteri > Cypriniformes > Danionidae > Danio > Danio jaintianensis. The sequence goes on from CAIGQV010019164.1 coordinate 687,316, forward strand.
GGCAGTGAAAGGGTTAAAACATTTCCTGAATCCTTTTTCCTAAAGTCTTGATAACACTATTGGTTTTCTTTTATCATATGAGCAAATAAGAATGCAAAAAATATATATATGTATGTTTTGTACTCTCCTATTCACAACAACTATGACAACTTCACTGCTGAGAATCCAAGAAATGTGAAGTGTCCATCCTATATAGAGAGCTAGAGAAATAAATGTGACTGGATTTATGATGTGTTTCACCTTGGAGACGTTTCCAGTGGTTCTGTTGAGAGCGGCCAGAGATCTCCAGCTGAAGGGATGCTGAGATGAGCCTCTGAAACACTCGTCTACTGTATCCACAACCACTGAATAACTGAACACAAAC
>CAIGQV010019164.1:687689-699054 GCA_903798115.1 Danio jaintianensis
GTATCCACAACCACTGAATAACTGAACACAAACACACACAACACTTTCATTACACACCATTCGGTTAAAGTTTTGTGTTCAACAGAAGAAAAACTCTTAATAGTTTAGCAATAGCATCGATATCGCAATGCGTGTATCTGCAATTGTCACATCGCAGGATTAGACTGTTTACTAAAGTTTAAAACAAAGATATGATTAAGTATTCTTATTTTTAAATTGTTTATACAATATGTACGTCTGATTGTTCAATTTCTGTACCTGAATACTGTTAAGACTCTCCAGAAAACCATATAGCGCTGTTTATTTCACTTTTATCTCTGTTGTATGCGTATATGCTTGTAATTTATTATAACTTATGCAAACACACTGCATAGAAAAAGACTTGATCATCCCAGTAGATCTAAACGAATGAAATCTCTCCAAATAGAGCTATTACAATTACACAATCTGGTGAAATTATATTCGTATCGCAATATATAATCGCAGGAAAGGGTGGCGCAATGGCGCAGTGTGTAGTGCTGTCGCCTCACAGCAAGAAGGTCGCTGGTTCGAGCCTCGGCTGGGTCAGTTGGCATTTTTGTGTGGAGTTTGCATGTTCTCCCCGTGTTGGCGTGGGTTTCCTCCGGGTGCTCCGGTTTCCCCCACATGTCCAAACACATGCACTATAGGGGAATTGGGTAAGCTAAATTGTCCGTAGTGTATGAGTGTGAATGAGTGTGTATGGATGTTTCCCAGTGATGGGATGCGGCTGGAAGGGCATTCGCTGCCTAAAACATATGCTGGATGAGTTGGCGGTTCATTCCGCTGTGGCGACCCCTGATGAATAAAGGGACTAAGCCGAATGAAAATTAATGAATGAATAATCGCAGGAAAACAAAATATCGCAATGTCAGAGTTTCCCAATATTGTGCAGCCCTAGTTTAAAACCACTAGAGTACCACCCATCGTGAGTAAATAAGATTTTTGGGTGAACTGTCCCTTTAAATTCACAAAATATACATAATTAATGATGTTTAAACATGTAATATAGTAAATACCCTCTTGTTTTGTGTTTAACAGAAGAAAGAAACTCATAAAAGTTTAGAGAGTGTGAGTAAATGAAGAGAACATTTTCATTTTTGCGTGAACTGTCCCTTTAAGTTTGCAAAATATACCTTTTTTATTTAGTGATATTTAAAATATGTAATATAGTAAAGATCCTCTTGCTTTGTGTTCAATAGAAGAAAGAAACTCACAATCAAGGTGTTCTAAACTAAGCTAAACTAAGTTGGCAGTATATTCCGCTGTGGCGACCCCTGATAAATAAAGGGACTAAGCCGAAGGAAAATTAATGATTGTGAATAAATGAAGAGCAAATGTTCATTTTTGGGTGAACTGTCCCTTTAAGTTTGTGAAATATACCTAATTTTTGATACATATAATACATAACATGTAACAGGGCAAAGATCCTCTTTCTTTGTGATCAACATAAGAAATTCTGAATATTTTACAGCCACTTGATTGTGAAAAATGATTGTGAGCACCTTTGAGTGAATTATCCCATTAAACAAGCACAAAAGCTGAACATTATGTCTGACTGAAACGCACCTTGCATGATAAAACGGTGGTCCTTTTCTGTAGAGCACTAGAAGAGAGAGAGAAACACAAACACTATCAGCGCAGGACAATCTGAGATGTTTATTTCAGCAGGCGTTCGAGTCGAGTGTCAACACGGCAGACGCTCAGAGTATGAATTCACAGCCAAGACTCTCCTTTCCATGCGGTGTCAAAGAGACGGCGGTACAGCGGGTCGGAGAGCGAGGAAAGCAATGCTTAATACAGCTGAATAATTCATCCACGCGTCCCGCTGCTGTGTTACTGACACTACTGGAAAATCTCTGACCCGCTGGACTCTGTCAGATCCGGGTGAGCCATGAATCTTTCACAGACACACAAATAAACACTGCAGGATTCTGGGCCCTTATAGACGAGATGGCAAACGTCCAGTTTAACCCATTAATGGTTAAATTAACTGAGAGAAGACATTTCTAAACATGATAGTTTTAATAACTGATTTCTTTTCTCTTTGCCATGATGACAGCACATAATATTAGACTAGATATTCTTCAAGACACTAGTATTCAGCTTAAAGTGACATTTAAAGGCTTAACTAGGTTAATTAGGGTAAAGTTCGGGTAATTAGGCAAGTCATTGTATAACAGTGGTTTGTTCTGGAGACAATCCAAAACTAATATTGCTGAAGGGGGCGAATAATATTGACCTTAAAATGGCTTTAAATAAATTAAGAACTGCTTTTATTCTAGCTGAAATAAAACAAATAAGACTTTCTCCAGAAGAAAAAATATTATAGGAAATACTGTGAAAAATTTGCTTGCTACATTAAATATCACTTGAGAAATAATAAATTTTTCACAGGAGGGTGAATAATTTTACCATCAACTGTATGTCGTTGGAAAGGTCTGTGTCTCCTGAATACATATTTGATATTTGTTTTTTGTTATGTATGAAGAGTAGTAGATTAAAACACATTTACTGTCACCCAGTGGGAGCATTTATGGATACATTTTTAAACCATAATATTGCAGTCTAAACAAAGCAATCATGACAAATGATATATCATTTGAAAGCTTAGAATTGCTAGTTTCCATATCTGCTGACTGATTTTTGATAGATATTACTAAGCAACAGTTATTTATTAATTTGCAACAAGGATACTCAGAGTTGTAAAGTATTACTTTGCTACAGCAATCCACATGTAATTTTTAGTTTTTTAGAGGCTAAATCCACATGAAATTCCACTAAACTACTCGTACTATAGATTTTAATGTCTACTTCACAAATATCATAAAAAGTATGAAAAGAGATGCTATTCAGCGTTGTTCAAACTGGATTTAATTCATGATTTTATTTTATGTTCAAACTGGACAAGATATATTTTTCATTTGATACGGTTTCATTTTGTATCTTTAATTATTATCTTAAATTATCCTATTAATATCTTATTATTATCTTAAATTGTAAGATAACCCTTAAATCAAATTGTAAGATTCCAACCCTTTTTCTGTTTGGTATCTTTACTTGTCATTAATAAAGGATTTACAAAGTCCTTACTTTAGATGAGCTCACAAAAATGTAGGAATTGTGTTAATAAAGCATTTATTATCATAGAGTAACCAATACTATAGACCAAAAAATAAGCTATATAAATGTTCATCTGAATATAGTTTAATTAATCATTTACTTGTTCTGAATGATCTTAAAAACACTACTCGTACATAACTGCTCTTTAAATAATGCAATAGTTCATTTAGTAATAAAAACAATCATCATTAAAGTATGAAAACACAATCATTAAGCACATTTTATATGTGCTAATACACCAGGAATACAGCATGTGTAGCTGTATTTATAAACTGCTGACTAATGTAGAGTTAATGCTTAACAAATGATGTATATTTGCTAATTCTTAATATTAAAATAAATAAATAATTTACAGTGTGCAATTATTATAAAGTGTTACCCAGTGTTTATTTCAGTTTATCAGTTCACTACAGTTAATAATGCAGTATGCTGAAGCATTCATTAACAAAGAGTTGTGGACACTATGTTATACACAGCATAATACACTTACTATAGTATGGTTAAAAAAATACAAGCATTTACTATAAATTATTAATAAATTGTTAGCAGCTTCTTTTTGTGTCTTTGCCTTACTTAAGTCGGTCCCGTATTTAACTCCAGACTTCGGCACCCAGCCTTTACTGCGGTAATAATGATACGCCGTGTAGGAGAAGCAGAAGTTTGGCTGCAGCGAGCGAAACATCGTCCACAGCTGAGCAACGGACAGAGGCTCCTAAAGCAAACACAAGATTTACAATCAATAACGACACTGAAATTACATAAAAGAACACTAAAGGTATAGAGGTCCACCCATATTTTGCCGATAGCTAGGGTGGACCGTACTAGCAGATCACCGATAAAAAAACTATATTCAAATGAATTCTGGATAAAAATATATATACATTAAAATAAATGTCCTGCATTAAGGTAAATTAAAGACATGCACTGACAAGCAATGCAAACATGCAGAAGAAATGCAAAACTCAAAAATGATGGTCGTTTATTATCATCATTATTAGTACTGTAAACAAATTAATACGATTTAAATGAATCTCCTACCAGATTTAAACAAAAGCTTATGCCGAGTTCAGACTCCCTGATTTTGAGAAATCGCTCAAATTCCCGAAATCACAGGCAAATCGGTGCTCGTTCACGTGAGTAACAATCACACAGTGTGAAGTATCAAAGACGCCATCTGAGAGAATCGCCGATGAACCGCCAACACCCGTCAGATATTTGGCATGCTAAATATCTGGAGCTGTCGGAGATTCAAAATCATGCTGTGAAAATAACATCGGCGATCACCTACAGCCAATGAGAGCGCAGCACCCACTAGTATGGGTATCTTTAGACCAGCGGGAGGTTGAGAGGAGACGTTAAGGGCTTTTTTTCTGTCTATTTGGACCCAAAAATGGAGGAAAAACGAGTGTACATTTGGCAGCAGCACCTGTATCTGTTTGAGGTGTCATCTGAGCAATACCACAACCGGCTCGACAAAGAAAAAATAATAAAATTGCTAATTCCCTTCACAACCCAGGTGAGCAAAATAAGTCCATTTTCTACCCCACTAAAGGTTTCTTTCTCATTACATAGTTAATAACAAAAGATATACTACGTGACCTCATGTTGTTTCCATGTCACTTCTCACGTGTGCTTGGTTGTGAGACGTAGATTGCAGACCGAGACAAGTTGTCTGCGATTCTCCTATTGTAAAGTCATGCAGTGTGAAACCCCCTGTCGCTGATCCATCTTGCAGTGTAAACACAGCAGCGACGGAACGCTAGCCCAGATAGTTATGCAATGTGAAAACATCTGTGACGCCACTACTTTGAGATATATATATATATAAGTGAGCAAATGTCAAGTCAGTGCACATAATCTTTTGTCATTGCTTGACATTGAGCCTGCCATTATCAATATGAATTGTAGCACAATGAAGGAGAAGGGACTAGGGAACAATGCACACTGCATAGGGAACGGGTCAGTCAGAATACAGTTTGTGCATGGAGACCTTCTATTGATCTGGAATTAAGCTAAATCAACTGGTTTAAATACTAGAGACATGCAAAATATGCAGATTTGTGTGGCGCGAGGACTGGGAAACGCTGCACTAAAATAACAGACACAACCTGGAAAAAACTATCAGCAAGTGTTTTGCTGATAGCTTCAGAAATAAACTACCAGAACTGATTAATCATCAAAAATTGGTGGACATCTAGTAAAAGAGAGCCAAAACTCACCCCGTTATAATAAACGGACAAGCATCCGAGAGCATAAACCAGAAAAAAAGCCTGAAATGCAAAAAAACAACAACAACAAGGCACTTATTAATAAAACAAATGATTCTGCAGCCCACCCTGCATGTGCTTCTCAACTGATTTGCTAACAAGTTCATGTTGGGATGTGTCCTAAATCACAGACAGCTACGGCTAGCACAGACACAGGGGGACGTCAGAGAAAGGTAAAACACACAGTCAGGATGATAAATTGAAGCACACACATTCCTCAAGTGCTCATGATTGGACTCCAGGGTGTATTTCAGTGCAGAATGAGGAGATATGCTGATATTAATGAGATTCAGTGAGCAGGAGGTTGAATTAACACTCAGACGCTCACAGCTTCTCTTGTGTTTCTGTTTGGATTGGCTCTGTGCAATGAAAGCAAACAGCTGCAACAATAAAAGCCTATTTATCTGTGAGCGGACGGATAAAGCAGGAGCAGGAGACCACACTGATGGGGAAAACACTGCAGAAATATCAACAGTGATGACAGAGAGGATTCGGTGTGTGAATGCATCATGCTGAGAAATATGCTTAAAGGTGCTGTATGTCAGTTTTTGACTCTTCTAAAGCACAAAAACACCATAATAGGTTTGCATATATTTCAGAAAAATGCTGAAGTCAGATATTCTGCTTTGAACATGTGTTTTACGTGCCGGAATGCTGTCTTTGTTTTGGTGATTTAACCCGTCCACTGCCACTTTAGCCAATTATATTCCAGCACCCCGCGTTGCCTTGGTGGAAAACGGCATATTTCATTCATTCATTCAGAAAGGCTCTCAAAGAATGCGTCCGTGACTGAAATGCGACCTCCGGTGGACAGCAGCAGACTCCGAAATGAGAGGCAGATTCAGAGTTCCACATGAGGTTATTAATTAGCAAATAATATAAATATTACGAGTGTAAACATTAGGTGAGCAGGTTACATTGTAACCCCGTGTCCTAACAACACTCTACGTGACGAGATACGCAATGACGAGCAGTTTGGCAGAAATGTAAATACAGCCATTCAGAAGCACAGAATATGCACTCACTCACCAAATGGTAGGGTTTATAATCTATTTAATACATATTAACCCTCTTTAACATCATTAAATGTAGATGCTGAATCACTGATATGTGTTTAGCTCTAAAGTTCAGTTTCAAACAGTTTATTTTATTTTCCAGATCTGAGGTGAACTATCTGCTGCTGCTTTCAGTAGTACGGTAATAAATGTCATGTAAAATGGCGTTCAGACTCACATTATTAGCATTTAACACTGAATAATGCACATGAGGTGTACTTGAGCTGATCATTGTCAGTTTTCTGTTGTTCAGCTGTGAGAAATAGAAGCCGTTTCTAATATATCAATTCCAGGTGTTGGTTAGGACAAAAACTCCTTTAATATGGAGAATATTCCCTCTATCGGGTGCCGTTGCTTTTATGTAGAACACTGTTTAAAACCTGCACTTGCGTCTGTTTTGATTCAGGAGTGCAATACCTAGTTCAACCACTGGGTGTCAAACTTACATACTGCACCTTTAATTTATGATGTTTAAACATGTAACAGTAAAAAAAAACTTGTTTTGTGTTCAACTGAAGAAATAAACTTTTAATGTTTACCAACCACTTGATTTTAAATAAATGGAGGGGAAATGTTCATTTTGGACTAAACTGTCCCTTTAAATTTATAAAATATACCTAATTCATGACGATGTTTAAATAATATGGTGAAAATCCTCTTGTTTTTGTGATCAACAGAAGAAACTCATAATATTGAAACTGCTGCTGAAAGCCAGAATAGGTTTTTACCCTGGTAAGTTCATGTTTAGTTTGAGCAAACTCTTGAGTTTTCAGGCTCAAGCGGGTGAGTTGGTTTTGATCTTGTTTTCTCATCATGGTAACGTCCGCTATACGGTTAATCCACAAACCCAAATTGGAGCAATCAGCTAGGGCTGCACGATACCCTGGACACCCTGGAGTAGTTTTTTAGAGATTTTAACAGATTTGTGTGTGTTGAGCATCAATTAAGACAACGTTAGCTCCTGTCAGCTTTAATTGTGGGGAAAACTGGATAATTTTGAGCTTTTGTCAGCTAATTTCATCTTCCGGGTTTAAAATAATTTTGGGGGCGAGATCAAAATCGGTGAAGTAGCACGAATCTGCTAGTGGAGTGATGACGCGTCGGTTTCTCACTTCTCTACCCTGCTTCTTAATGAGAATTCATGAGAGCACGTGCAAGCACGAAGGCAAGGCAGACCTGCCAAGCTGTGATACCCAATGACTGGGTGAGACCACGTCCGCGCACGGCACGGGTCGTATGTGTTTGTTTCCATGATCCACGGGGTTTGTTGCATGTTTTTCTCTGCGACGCTGTCAGGGCCGAAACGGCAAAGCTGTTGGTTTGCAGCAAGCATTTTTGTAGGGAGAGCTGTACGAGAATTGGAGAAAGGCGGACTTGTCTTTTATCAGTTGAGTTTGTCGTTATATATCTGTGCTGCTGTGTTCGCGCATGTTTAAAATCCTCCAGATTACCGGCAGGGCTAATGGTTGAAATAGATAGGGCAAGAGACCTGCTGCACTGCTCCACTGTGTCTGCATTCAGACCCGGGGATTGAGGAGGAGAGAAGTCCTCCTCATTTATAGTGTTTATATAACATGATTATCTTTATAATGATATAACAAATTGTGGTTATGTGTATATGAAATAATGAACAACATATGTAGCAGGACATTAAATTACTTGCTGTGTATTTCTTTGCATTTTAACTTTGTAAACTATAAAATCATGGGTTTCCTCACAGTCTGTGTCATTTTGTGACAGTTGATCGCTTCGGGTATTTTCCCCTGCTCTGCTGGCCACTGCACTCCCAATGAAACGGTAAACGCTTTAATTCTAATTAATATATTAAAGCTCTTGAACATTATTAATAGGCTACTGATTGACTGATGTTATTGGAGTCTCAGTTCTGACTTTCAATTTCAAAGCGTCTGCTTGTTATCTTAAGATCTGAGGTGAACGATCTGCTGCTGCTTTTAGTATGGCTATAAATGTCACGTAAAACTGTATTTAAACTCACATTGGGAGCATGTAATTCTCTGCATTTTGTATTTGTTGTTGTATATCATGTAGAGCTTTGAGATTAAGAAAAGCACATCATAAATAACATTTATTATTATTTAAAAACACATCACTTGAACCCCCGATAACTGCTGCTTGCAGCTATATTTCATAACATATTTAAATATTATAGTTGACCTTTTAATTGTCCTCCTCACATGTAGACTCAGTGCCGACGGGTCACTCACCTCTTCATAACTGAGCTGCAGGTACTCCAGCATGGGGAACGGGTTGATTCTGCACACCAGCTTACCCGCCTGATCCTGACCAGAGGAAACGTTCATCATTAATCATCTCTCCATTTACAACAGTGAGCTCTAAAACAAGACAAAGCTGAGTCAATGTAAAGGATAATGTACATGCAGTCAGCTGTTCTCTTGTCCTTCAGTCTTATATAACGGCTGCTGAAAAACCTGTTAGGCTTTATTCTGTGATAACCACCGGCTGGATGTACATTATCCCCATTATGACATGCCTGCTTGACACAAAAGTAAACAATTTGACATAAAACATGGATCTGAGATGTAATAGTTTACTAGCTCTTTAAACAAAGTTTGCAGAATTAAAAACTAAATTCAGCTACACTAACCTACTATTTATTATTATTATTATTATTATTATTGTGAAAACAATTAGATGACATGCCATCAGTTAGATTAGCTAACAATTAGATAAGAGCCATCAGTCCAAAACAGCAGAGACAGATAAGCATAGATAGGCAGATAGAGAGACAAACAGACAGACAAACAGAGAGACAAAGGGATGGACGGACGGATAGATAGATAGACATACAGAGACATATAGACAGATAGATAGACAGACAGATATATAGATAGATAGACAGATTGATAAACAGATGGATGGATGGATATTCAAATTCATAGTACAGTGGAATGTCATGATTGGCCAATCAGAATCAAGCATTCAAGAAAGCAGTGTACTAACAGTAGAAACTTATGCATGCAGGAACTTTACTTATAATTTTTAACTACGCACTTTTAAATTGTGTTCTCAGGGCCCATTTACAGCTTTTATAAATATATTAACACTAAATACAGGTATAAATTAGGGCTACATAAACCTGGGAAAAATATGCAATTTAATTCATTCTAAAAAACGGTGGATTTGTTTAAACTCAACGCTGGGTCAAATTGACGCGGCGACAGTGGCGAGGAAATAAAAACTTCACCAATTGACGAAGTGAAGGGAAAAAAATTCAGTGTTGATTTGAACGCTTGAGCTTAAAATATTTGACCCAGCATTCTGAAAGAGTGTACTGCGCTAATGATATTTCTTGTAATATAATGTTCCCCTTAAAAAATGCTATATTTATTAGCTATTTAAAAAAAATAAAATAAACCAAATAAATATTATGATCTAATTAAATCTAAAATATATTTTAAAAATATTACATTAAGAGGCAAACATTTAGACTTTTAAACACTACGACTGACTGTAAACCTGCACAGATATTCTGACTCTGATTGGCTGTTGTCATTTCTCATCTCGATTCCTTCCACTAGCAGAACAGCAACTACTGAAAGAGGCGGGACTAAAGAGTACGGCCCCATCTGATTGGTCAAATTTGGATAAACAACCAATGAATCCTTGGAACATGAAATAAACATAATTTATGGCACATCTCAAATCTGCAAAGTGAATTGTGATTCATTGTTTGGCCTTTCCATCTCTAGCTTTTGATTTTGTAATAGAAATCTGCAGTTTTATTTACAATATAGCCGCTCTCCTGGGTAAAGTGTTCACTGAGCTCGTCTTCAGACTCCTCCACCAGGACATATTCATAGGTGTGTGAAAGCTGAGTTTTTGTGTTCATCTGTTCCTCATCCGCTCTACAGCCACACTGAGAGGTCCAGTCATCATGTTTTCTGAATTTCTCATCGGCTTTCAAACTCTGGTCCAGTTTCTCATGATATATGTCAGCCAGAGGATCATAAAGTGGGTTTCCCTGCCGCTGAGGCCGTGCAGAATCTGTCTGATCCAGGATTAAATCTGTGTCTATGGTTTGGTCCATTAGTGATCCATCACAGTTGGATTTTATTATTGGCTCTTGGCTCTGCTGTTCCTCAGTATTAAACTCCACTGGTTCTGTGAGGATCTGCAGTGCATTATTGACTGATTCTTCCTCCAGATCCTGCATCACCAGAGCTGCACGAGCCAAGCTGAGGCGCTGCTGATACCTGGAGGAAATTACATCCATATAATAGTATTTGTATACATCTTAAATTTGCTTTCAATGCAGTCTTTTCATAAGACTGTTAAACGGTCATCAGCATCCTAAATCCTTTAAAGTTTTTAATATTTAGATTTTTTTTAAAAAACATATGCATTTCATTCATTCATTCATTCATTCATTTTCTTTTCGGCTTAGTCCCTTTATTAATCTGGGGTCGCCACAGCGGAATGAACCGCCAACATATGTATTTATGTATGTATTATATCATCTTTGCATCAAATTACAATATATATATATATAGTATTAAATTAAACATGAGAAAACAAAACAATACAAAAGCACAAGCTGAGATTAAATGTTTAAGGTTTATCTTGGGGATAAAAAATATAATCAACATCAGCAGAATACAGTTATACAGTGAGAGATGGTCTTACTCTGATGAAGAAATCACAGGTAGACATCTGTCACCAACATCTAAAAAGCAAATCACAACACAGGAAAGTCATAAAACACATACAGATGATATATTTGTTAAAAAGTAATAAGTAAGTAAATAAGAACAGATTTGATCAACACCTACATTTCCATTTCGGAGAGATCATATGCTCAGGTCTGGATCTGGAGAAAACCCCTTTACCAAAGTAACCCTTCAGAAACAACAACACAACACA
>CAIGQV010019164.1:739260-749260 GCA_903798115.1 Danio jaintianensis
ATCCCATGATGCTGTTTTTCACACATTAAAGAGTTCAGCCGAAAACCCTTGTAATCTTCATATCTCAAAGCGTTGATAGGGAGCATTTTTAAATAATCCTTGCAGCAAATTCCTAAGATCAACACTTAGTTTATTAAATAAAAAAGGACTGAATTAAAATGTTATTAACTTTTTTCTGCAATTTTCTTAAAAAATAAAATGTGAATTATTCTGTGAAATGTAAACGAATAACAAAAACACAATTACTCTGCTCCTTTGAAAAAAAAAAAATGTATTCACGCTGTTGAAAATATTGACCGCATTTAAGACAAGCATCTACAGCACAATAAAACGACCTTAAATTAAACGTAATCTCTACTTTTTTAATAGAAAATAAATTGTAAAATTGTCAATTCCTCCGTAAACCCTTCAAATCTTCATATCTCAAGCTCAGATACGGACATTGGCATTTCTAAATAATCCTTGCACTGATTATCCTAAGATCAACACTTTGTATTATAAATAAAAAAGTACTCTAATTGTCCAATAGAAAAGTAATTGAATAAACGAATTAACTTTTTTCTTAAGCATATATGCAGTTGTCTTAAAAATACAATTGAAATGATTCTGCAAAATTTAATTGAATAACAAAAACACAATTACTCTGCTCCTTTTATTTAAAAAAAATGCATTTACGCTGTTGAAAATATTCACCGCATTTAAGACAAGCATCTACAGCACAATAAAATGACCTTAAATTAAATGTAATCTCTACTCTTTTAATAGAAAATAAATTAAATGACACCCAACACTGCTTCTTAGTAATTATCCCTGACCTCTACATGCCTTTTCTGCTTAAGAACAGTTTCCACATCATTTTTTGTTGTTGTCATTCAGTGTAGGAAGATCCCATGATGCTGTTTTTCACACATTAAAGAAGAGTTTCCTCTGAAAACCTTTCAAATCTTTAGGATTTCTAAATAATCCATGCACTGATTATCCGAAGACCAACACCTTGCATTCTAAATTAAAAAAGTGCATGCATGTAATAATATAAATGTGCATTGAATTTACCAAAAAAAACAGAAGAAGAAAGCGTGCTCTTTTGAAGTCTGCAGTGTGCGATGCATCATCAAACCGCACACGTCGAGTGTGTGGGAAACATGAGCACCTGAGACGTCTGGGTCACCCACTCGATGATTATTCTTATTGAGACGCATCTCTTTCTGCCCATACATATTTCTGCCACAGTGGAAACTTGTGGTTGAAGTGTCAGACAGGTTTTGGGTGCATCAGGCAGGGCATTTTTCAGACTGATCTGCATGTCTGAGACTGATTTCGGTGCTCGCCGCGCTATATTTATCAGAATGACTGGAAGAGCGGCGGCTGTTCGGGGTATTAGACCATGTTCAAAGTGCTGTGCTATCAAACGTGCTGTGTGGGAGGTGTGGTGTGTTGGTTACAGATCTGACAAGAGAACGGTGGTGAGTTTTATCCCCGCAGGAGTGTCACTTTTATGCTCATTGTGAAAAAAAAAGACTAGCAGCAATGACTGGGAGGAGGAGATGCTGAAAATGACCACATATTCAATACAGGACTCTAACAGGGGACGTTCTGGAGGAAATCACGAGCAAATGTTTTGTTATAGCCACTTGTTGGTCTTTAGTGATGTTTGTGTAATTGTATTAATATAATGCTCATGGATTCCAGATTACCGTGTAATGTTTTAGCTTAATCTAATGTGAGGTCTACACTGTTAAAAATATCCATAGATTAGCAGTTTTCTGTATTGTGGGATTCATTTTTTATTGATGCTTTCGAATTGCATTCAAGAGTTCACACTTAGCTGATGATTGATTATAAAGCATGTTTGGCATGCTGTCCCGGGAGAGAGCCCTGAGCTCATAAGATCCTCGAGCCCAGGGCCCCCTCCTGTTGCAGGGCGAGAGGGGAGTTTGAGCTCAGGTAGATCTCGAGAACTCCCCTGCTGTAGTAGCTAATGAACAGATAGTGATTGCTCTTAAGAGATAACTACTTACTAGGAGCATGTCTATGGTGCTGATTTGGATTAGTCAATTAACTTAAGTTGCAAGTTTTTGGACGGTGGGAGGAAACCGGGGGACCCGGGGGAAACCCACGTAAGCACGGGGGAAAACAGTGGGCAACAGTGCTAACCACTGGGCCACCATGCCACCCATCTAGGAAAGGAGGAGGAGTAGGGGTGGAAGGGGGGATTCTTCAAAACGATGATGGCTGTGACATGGAACTTATAGGGTATTTATAGTGACTTAGGAATCGTCTGATTGGTGAATCATAAATTGGGTAATGAATGACCAGCTGTGTTCAATCATAAGCACGTGATCCTCTCGAAATTAGTTAATAAATAAACTTCACTTATGCAAATATTTCACAAATAATGTTGAACAGATTCAGGAATTTTTCACAGTATTTCCTATAATATTTTTTCTTCTGGAGAAAGTCTTATTTGTTTTATTTCGGCTAGAATAAAAGTAGGTTAAATTTTTTTAAAGCCATTTTAAGGTCAATATTATTCGCCCCCTTCAGCAATATTAGTTTTGGATTGACTCAAGAACAAACCACTGTTATACAATGACTTGCCTAATTACCCTAACTTTACCCTAATTAACCTAGTTAAGCCTTTAAATGTCACTTTAAGCTGAATACTAGTGTCTTGAAGAATATCTAGTCTAATATTATGTGCTGTCATCATGGCAAAGAGAAAGGAAATCAGTGATTAGAGATGAGTTATTAACACTATTTAGAAATGCGTTGAAGAAAATCTCTCTGTGGAGTGCATGAGACTGATTCCTGAATGACCACCGTGATAAACGAGTCCCCAAATTGATCCTGCGGGCCAACCTGACCGCCTGCCGGTGCCCTACTCACACCTGCAGCTTCTCCACGATGGACGCCCAGCTTCTTCAGCCTCCAGCGCCTAGACTGCAGCTCTGAACAGGAAGTTTGGCCAGAAGAAAATGGTCATGCCTAACAGAGCCTAGTTTCTCTCTAGCTTTTTTTTTTCCTTCACTTCGTCAATTGGTGAAGTTTTTTTTCCTCGCCACTGTCGCCACTGGCTTGCTCGGATCGGGACTTGTGGAGCTGTGCTTCGGTGGATTTGCTCTACAGTGTTTGAACTTTCAGCAGTGAAATTTAAACCACACTGAACTAAACTACACTGAACTTCAACTCTGAAATCTGGACTTTACTAGAACTATGTTAAGCTGCTTTGACCCAATCTACATTGTGAAAAGCGCTATATAAATAAACTTGACTTGACTTGACTCTGTTAAACAGAAATTGGGGAAAAAATATAAAAGAATTAAAATTTAACAGGAGTGGCTAATAATTCTGACCTCAACTGTATATATAGACAGTGCCTATAGAAAATCATCATACCCTGTGAAAGTCTATAGCTTTTTCTCACATTACACGCGGGATAAAGTTGTAGAAAGGCACAGGTTAGGAGAAGAGGAGGTTCAAAAAACATTTGAAAGGCTGGAAAAAGTTATTTGCAGTGTGATTTGATTTCAGGCTGTATGACAAATAAAGCAATAATTTCAAAGGGGTATGATGATTTTCTATTGACACTGTATATAATGGTTTAATAGTTTTGTATGCAATAGTAAATAAGTCTTTCTAAATTAATCGTAGTTAAAATGCTGCAGACTGAAGAAACACCCAACTGTTCGTAATGACTCTAACAAAACGTGTGTTCATTTGTAGATAAACAACATCCATCTGCATTCATTAGCTCAACAGAAATGTGTGTGATTGGTTAATATTATTAGTTCAATCCGGGTCTGTCTATTTACTTATGCAAAATATATTTATTAAGTTTTTATATTAATTTCAGTAATGTTAGTGACTAATATGCAAATGTTCATATGATGTTTTTACAATATAGTTTGTGAAGTGATATTTTCAGGCTTTTTCATACATTCATTCATTTTCTTTTCGACTTAGTCCCTTTATTAATCAGGGGTCACCACAGTGGAATGAACCGCCAACTTATCCAGCATATGTTTAACGCAGCGGATGCCCTTCCAACTGCAACCCAGTACTGGGAAACACCCATACACACTCATTCACACACATACACTACGGCCAATTTAGTTCATCAATTCCCCTATAGCGCATGTGTTTGGACTGTGGGGGAAACCGGAGCACCCGGAGGAAACCCACGCCAACACGGGGAGAACATGCAAATTCCAGACAGAAACGCCAACTGGCCCAGCCAGGACTCGAACCAGCGACCAACCTGCTGTGAGGCCACAGTGCTAACCACTGAGCCACCGTGTCACCCCATTCATAAATCAATATGTAAAAATGAAATCTGATGCATGGACCTCAATGTAACTCTGCTGACCGTTATTCTTGGCTTCCAGGCACAATCATTGAAAAGTATTGCTGCTGGATATGATACCTTGCATCCCTCGCAGGCGTGAACGCCGTAATGAAAACCCGAAGCTTTGTCTCCGCACACTCGACACTCGATGTTCAGCGAGGATGAAGACGGATCTTCAGGGGTTTTGGAAAACGAAACGCTGTTCTCTGCAAACTGTGGAGGAGATTCGGGCTCAAGCTTGATCGAGTCTGAAAACACAGCAAAAAGAATGATGATTAGAGTCTAAACTAAACACATTTATTTCTTTTTTTTTTGTTATAATTATTTTTTAGGGGTTTTCACCTTGAATTGGGACAGGACAGTGGAGGTTACGGACAGGAAAGTATTGGGAGCAGAGAGAGGGGAAGGGTTGGCAAAGGACCTCGAGCCAGGAATTGAACTCGGGTCGCCGTGAGCACCATGGTGCTATATGCGCCGACTAAACACATTTATTTCTAAAGTCATACTATGGTAAGTAGAAATGATGGTAACACTTTCAAATAACAGTCCATTAGTTCATGTATTTACTAACATAACCAAACAATTAGCAATACATTTATTATATCTTTGTTAATGTTGTTTAAGTTCAATAGCATTAGTTTAATGTCGCTGGTTCGAGCCCCGGCTGGGTCAGTTGGCGTTTCTGTGTGGAGTTTGCATGTTCTCCCCGTGTTGGCGTGGGTTTCCTCCGGGTACTCCGGTTTCCCCCACAGTCCAAACACATGCGCTATAGGGGAATTGATTAACCAAATTGGCCGTAGTGTATGTGTGTGAATGAGTGAGTATGGGTGTTTCCCAGTACTGGGTTGCAGCTGGAAGGGCATCCGCTGTGTTAAACATATGCTGGATAAGTTGGCAGTTCATTCCACTGTGGCGACCCCTGATTAATGAAGGGACTAAGCCGAAAAGAAAATGAATGAATGAATGAATTGTGTGTCCTGTAGTTTTGTCAGTGTGTTTACTCTGTATCTGCTGTGCTCTGTACGTGTTCTCCTCAGGGCTGTAGCTGCTGTGTTCTGGCCTGTAGATGGCGTCGTGTGTCCTGTAGTTCTCCTGTGTCCTGTAGCTGTACATGTGCGTCAGGTCCATCATGTGCGGAGCTGGGTCGTTCTGTGCTGGGTTGTTCTCGTAGTCGATGCCGGATATGGTGGTGTAGTCGAGCGTGGAGAAGGGCTTGATGTCCAGCGAGTGTGTGTCATCCTCCAGCTCCTCCAGCTCCAGAGCGCTCAGCCCGAAGCCCACGGGCCAGCCAAATGTCTGCGTGTCCACCATATCTGACGAACAACACAGAGAAAACCAATAAAACAACACCGTCAACACACACGCAAAACACTACCAATGCTGCTTGGTACTGCTACTTATTTAAAATGAGTTGAAAAAACACAATGCTTACAACAACTTAATTGTTTTGTGTTTAATCCACTTAAATTTGTAAAACGGTTAACTAGTAGCTCCAATAGTGTCCTAATGCTGCAGTGCTGACACGTCACAATAGTGAAAACACTGTTAAAACCGGTTTCAGAGCCGTTCTGGGTCAGGATGATTGTGATGCTCAAACAAACAGATCAGTGTTTTGAAAGCGTGACAGAAACACAAACCTCACACTTTTCTGTAAAATCAGCCTACAGCGTCTTACTCATCTCTGTATATTAATCTGAGACGGCAGAGAGAATATCAGCATTGTGGAAAAAAGATCACGATCAGTCATTCATTTATTCATTTTCCTTCGGCTTAGTCCCGTATTCCGGGACTCAAACCAGCGACCTTCTTGCTGTGGGGCCACAGTGCTAACCACTGAGCCACTGTGTCGCCCCAAAAAAACCTCAGCGTTGGTAACGCAATGCTTAGCACATTGAGCTAGACGATCAGGTTGATAATAATAATAATAATAATAATAATGTTGAATGAAAAAATGATGGGATGTGTTAACCCAATGTTGGGTCAAATGTGGACAAACCCAAAGCTGGGTGTATTTTTTCAATTAAAGGGACAGTTCACCCAAAATTAATATTTACTCACTGTTTACTCTCCCTCAAGTGGTTTTAAACCTTCATGAGTTTCGTCTGTTCAACACCGAAGAAGGTATTTTGAAGAATGCTGAACACCTGTAACCATTGACTTCCATAATATTCGTTTATCCTACTATGAATGTCAGTGGTTACAGGTTTAAGCTTTTTTTTCAAAATATCATCTTTAATGTTCGACAAAAGAAAGAAATTTATAAAAGGTTGAAACATGTGACGAAGGGCTCTATTTTAACGATCTAGGCGCAGAGTCTAAAGCACAGGGTGCAAAGCATTAAGGGCGTGTCCGAATCCACTTTTGCTATTATAAGGACGCATTTGCTATTTACATGGCGACTTTGTAAGTGTAAAAACTGAATGCTTCACTGGTAGAAATCAGTCAAACAGAGCATCTGCAGCGCGAGGATAAAGAACCAGCCTCCTCCATTCGGCCTTTACTTTCACTTTCTCTTTCCCTTTCTCTCTTTCGTGGATAAGGAAACGGTGTTGTACTCACTCCACTGAAGACATACATTATAATTAATTTAGTTTGTTAAGAGCAAAGATTTGTTTCAAAACTATTTCTAGATTCTAGACTACTTTCTAAATTCAGTTCTAATTTCCAGCAAAGGAATAAATGAACAATAATAAGGAAGTGGTCAAACAACTGAGCTACATCCAAACACACGTGCTGTGCCCCATATGGTCCAAAACCCCACAGGTGGACAAATCTAAGCTTGTTTTGAATAAAACAAATATAAATATGCATATAATAAATAATAATAATAATAATAACAACATTATACAAAAGCAAGTTGTGGTGAATAAACTGAAAAAGCCCCCCGAGGTGAAGAAGGCATGGAGGCAGTGGGTTTTATAGTGATGTAGAAAATAATAATTTTTGTAATATTTTAATCCTTTAATTCTTTTTCATCTGTAAAGATATTTGTGTATTTCTGTACATCCTGTGTGTATTCAGCAATGTGTAAGCGAGGCGCACAACTAACACTCTGCGCTGGACTTTAGAGCTGCTTTCAGTTGGTCTATTGCACAGTCTATTTCAGATCCTCAAAATAGCAACGCGCCAACAATGCGCCTTAACACATCTCTTTTCTAGACCGGAACACCCATCAGTCCACAAAGAGGCGCAAATGGATTTACTATTTAAACAATGTGGAGCAAAACGGGAAAATTACTGTTGCGCTGGTCTGAAAATAGCAACACGTCGCGGCAAACACGTCTTGCGCCTTATTGCGCCGGGTGTATGATAGAGCCCTCCATGTATTTTTTTAGGGTGAACTATCCCTTTAAACTGAAAGTTTCAGTTGTGTTTGTGCATATTTGACCTAACATCGGGTTAAAACAGCCCAGTACTTTTGAGTGCAAATGATTCGGATCTCCATTGATGCTGTAGCTTCATCACAATCCGCTTTTTGGCATTTTAGTGTTTTCAGGTTCCCCTTTCAAATGAACTCTGATGCCAGGCTAATTCAGAGGTGTCTTCACACGTTCAGATGAGCGTTATTTACACCCGACCCAAGCGTCTGAAGTGTCAAGTCTTCATTTGAGGCCCTTTGGCCCGATTTTCACTGTCTATATTTGAACATTTCTCTGATGAAAATCAAGGCTTTTGTACGTGTTTAGACCCTTCACACACACACATATGTGTTGGTTACAGCACCACAATCATAAAAAAAGCATTAATGCACAAATAAATTCTCAAAAAAATGATGTTTACGTTACTGTAAAAACTATCTGTTAATGAACAGCTTCCGTATTTTGAAAGTGCTTTGTGTTTATTTGAGGTGGTGAGTTGCATTATGGGATGTTGATCTCTGCTCTGTCAACTTCTGATGGTGAAAATTCAACTCTACAGTTTAACAAATGACTTTTAGTGACGTTTTAGTGGTTTCATTCATTCATTTTCTTTTCGGCTTAGTCCCTTTATTAATCCGGGGTCGCCACAGCGGAATGAACCGGCAACTTATCCAGCATATGTTTTACGCAGCGGATGCCCTTCCAGCTGCAACCCATCACTGGGAAACGTTTTAGTGGTTTGAAATAGTATAATGTATAAGAAATTGGGGCGGCATGGTGGCGCAGTGTGTAGCACTGTCGCCTCACAGCAAGAAAGTCGCTGGTTCAAGCCTCGGCTGGGTCAGTTGGCATTTCTGTGTGGAGTTTGCATGTTCTCCCCGTGTTGGCGTGGGTTTCCTCCGGGTGCTCCGGTTTCCCCCACAGTCCAAACACATGTGCTATAGGGGCATTGATGAACTAAACTGGTCGTAGTGTATGAGTGTGTGTGAATGAGTGTGTATGGCTGTTTCCCAGTACTGGGTTGCAGCTGGAAGGGCATCCGCTATGTAAAACATATGCTGGATAAGTTGGCGGTTCATTCCACTTTGGCGACCCCTGATTAATAAAGAGATTAAGCCAAAGGAAAATGAATGAATGAATGAAAGACACTATATACTGTATAGCTGCAGGTTAACTATGCTTATATACTGCCATTCCTTCACACAACTCCTTCACTGTTCTGATTTCGACTGTAATGCAGTAATGTGCACCTTTAGTGAAGCTGCTTTGGAACAATAACTATTGTCAAAAGCGCTGTACAAGTAAACTGAATTGAGCTGAATAATAAAGAAGATTGTTCCAGTTGTTGAGTGCACCGTGTTGACTGCACACTAGTAAATTCTCTTAGTATGGGTTACTACTGTAAAATCATAACGAATTAATAATATTTCAATATTTATGCTTTTAAACAGGTTGCCTGTGTGGTGTACAATAATGTGCAATTACAAGGTAACAACATGCATTTTCGCATAACAAAAAGCACAAATGATGCAATATAGTACAATTAGTTTTAATAAATAATTTTTTAATAAACTAATTTATTTAGTCTTTGCCATGATGACGGTACAAATTATTTCACTAATTATTTTGACATATGTATTCGGCTTAAAGTGACATTTAAAGGCTTAACTAGGTTAATTCGGGAGGTTATTGAACAACAGTGGTTTGTTCTATAGACAATTGAGAAGATAATTTCTTAAGGGGGCTAATAATATTGACCACTGCAATTTTTCACTGCATTTCTTTTGATCATTTTTTCATATTCCCGCCAAACTAAAAGAAATACGACTTTCTTCAGGAGAAAAATATAATAATAAATACTATGAAAAATCTCCTTGCTCTGTTAAACATCAAAATATTTGAAGAATTAAAATTTCACAGGAGAGTGAATAAGTTTGTCTTTATGTGTGTGTGTGTGTGTGTGTGTGTGTGTGTGTGTGTGTATGTGCGTGTGTGTGTTTGTGTGTGCGTGTGTATAAACGTATACATGTATGTATATTTTAACACATAAATATATTCATACAGTATGTGTGTGTGTGTGTGTGTGCGTGTGTGTGTGTGTGTGTGTGTGTGTGCGTGTGTTAATATCCTTGCTCACAAGCACAAGTCATTATTCAGACAGGATGCACAAATGTAAATCAGCTTCCACATTTTACAAAAGGGTAAATCTTTGCTATCGGTCCATTCGTCACTATAAGCGAAGGAAGATTTAAGCGAAAAACAGATTCCCGGTATTTCATTCCGTGCCATACGACTG
>CAIGQV010019164.1:751760-755610 GCA_903798115.1 Danio jaintianensis
AGTTGTTGTATCCCAATGTTGGGTCAATTATGGACTCACCCAAACCAGGGTCATTTATGGACTTTGCATGAATGTTGGTTTGCAGCTTTCCATGTTTCCAGCTTTACAACTTTTCAAGGTTAAATGTTGTTGGAAGAAAGATCAAGATCCCATAATGCAATTCAGAAGCAGAAATAAACAAAATAAAAATATAAATCACAAATGGATATTCTGTGTGTGTGCAGTTGTTGATCAGCAGATTCTTCATTACGTAACTGCCAGAAACGAATGTGAGGTTTGTCGTTTCATTGGATCAAACTGTTTGCACCGGCATGACGTGCGAGCAGAACATAACAATACATGACAAATTGTCAAGTTAATGCTCTGTATCTTAACAAAAGACAACAAATAGCACGTCAGCCAACCCCTAATGGACTGATTTTTCAGCGCCGCGTCCTCAAGCCAAGTCTGATCTTGCAGTGAAGTTGAGACAAGACCCAAATCTAAACAGCGAGATTAAGAGCTGCTGACAAAATAAAGATTCACATCTCACTGAATCCTGAAGAGGAATGCAAAATAAACAAATAAATAAATATATCATTGCAAATATCTGAAAATTCATAATGAATAATGTATGATTTTCTCACCGCAGCTCCATATGGACTAAAATAAATGTTGTTGTTTTTTTTAAAACAGTAAATATGATGTATTAACCACACTAACATGATGGAAGTTTACTTCCTATAACTTGTGACAGTTCAGTAGAAATCCAATTTAACGAAGCCCACCTATTTGGTTTTAATAAAACGACATACATTTTACTCTCAATAGGTTTGTCAATAAGCAACCTTTACATGTTCATCAACAAAAAAATCAGCTCCAAAAGTGTGTGAAGAATGGGAAGGCAAAAAACTGAACTTCCTTCAGCTTAGTCCCTTTATTCATCAGGGGTCGCCACAGCGGAATGAACCACCAACTTATCCAGCATATGTTTTACGCAACGGATGCCCTTCCAGCTGCAACCCAGTACTGGGAAACACCCATACACACTCACTCTCTCACACACACACACACACACACACACACTCATACACTACGGGCAATTTAGTTCATCAATTCCCCTATAGCGCATGTCTTTGGACTTGTGGAGGAAACCGGAGCACCCGGAGGAAACCCACGCCAACACGGGGAGAACATGCAAAGCCGGGACTCGAACCAGTGACCTTCTTGCTGTGAGGCCACAGTGCTAACCACTGAGCCACCGTGTCGCCCCGGCAAAAAATAATACGAATATTAAAATTCTGTTTGTGAAACTATGTATAAATTTATATCAATGTTATAAATACATAAATAAAAAAATGTTATAATTAAATACATAATAATAATAATAATAATAATGGGCAGCGTGGTGGCGCAGTGGGCAATACATATAAAAAGAAAAGCATTGTCTGATCAGTGCAGCTGAATGATGATGATGAGCTGAATGCAGTATATACACGTGTGTGTCAAACTGAGGTTTCTCAGACACAGAGCAGTGATTTTACAGACTGATGTTAGAAAATCATGCAAAAGCAGCCTGTTCTGTGAAATGCTCTCCACAGGGACACGATTGCAACAGGACCGCGATGTTTTTCACTGATATTTCCTAAGAACATCAAATAAACGCCAAGTCAGAGAAGAATGAGGACAGCACACTTTCACACGCATCTGACACACACAAGCAGCGTCCAGCAGAAACACTGCCCTACAATAATGCTGAGGTTTAGAGAGATGGATTATTAACACCCTTAAGATTTTCTCTCTTTTTTTTTTGATGGGCTACAGAACACACCACTGCTGTCTAATGACTCGAATAACAAACCTAACTTCCTAGTTAAGCTTTTAAAGGGGACCTATTTTGCAGAAATCACTTTTATGCGGGGTTTAAACACAGTCAGCAGTGTGTGAATATCTCCAGCCTCTAATGGTGAACATGAATTAATTGTGTTTGTTATAATCAGACTTGATGCAGAAACACTTTGATTGACATTCTCCCTTTGTACGTGTCATCAGAGGGGAAAAGCCCCGCCCACTAGTGCCCATCTCTCCATTATTAGCATAAACAGCAGCCCTGAGTGAGAAGCAGCTGTCTGTCCATTAGCCATTAGAGTGTTTGAGCTGCTGAAGATAATGTCAGCATAGACTAACAGGATTATAGATCAGGAGTCTCCATAGACTGACAGAAGCATGAAGCACACACTGACCAACAACAACATGCACACCTGACCAGCACTGACAACACAGCTAGTGCTGTTTTACATCTGTCACTATGGTGACGCACAGCTGTCTGTAGCTCCGCCCTCTTCTGAAAAGAGCACAATCTCATTTGCATTTAAAGCTACAGTCACCAAAACACCACAATTAGTATCAAAGCCTGAAAGGGTCAGTTTCAGAGAGATAGAAAACATTATCTGTGCATAACATAACATGCAAACTCCACACAGAAATGCCAACTGACCCAGCCGAGGCTCGAACCAGCGACCTTCTTGCTGTGAGGCCACAGTGCTAACCACTGAGCCACCATGCCGCCTCAGCAACAAGTTGACTTTACTTAAAAATGTGAGTCTTCAAATTTCTAAGTAAATGAACTGTGTGCATAATTATAAAAGTTAAATCAACTTAAAAAGTGAGTAAATCTGTTGTAACTTGTAAATTGTTAAATTAATTTAACTAAATTTTTCTAATTATGCACACAGTTCATTTACTTAGAAATTTGAAGACTCACGGTTTTAAGTCAACTTGTCTCTTTAAAGGCACCGGGTTTGCTGACTTTTTAATTAAAGTAAATAATCACTTTTCAGTGTGTTTTTTCTTTGTTCTTTTTGCAGCAGAAGAAGAGAGGAATTGTCTCTCGATTAACTGGAAACTCCTCAATCATTAATAGTTTTGCAGCATATTTGAGAAAAGCGTTACAGCTCTCTGAGAAAATCAGAGTTATGCCTCTTTATCAGATGTTGAGAAATGTTATCGTTCACAGAATCGCCACTGGGAATCTTTCAAGGAAGCAGAAGTCGTTTGTGTGTGTGTGTGCGTGGAAGAGCCTCACATCAGTCTGAATGTGGACCAGCAGGTTCTTCTGGTACATTTTTACCACCGATTGCCTTTTTTTCAGTGCGGTTACCTGTGATTTAAAAACTGAGGTGACCTTTCACATGGGCGTCACGGTGGCGCAGTGGGTAGCACGATCGCCTCACAGCAAGAAGGTCGCTGGTTCGAGCCTTGGGTGGGTCAGTTGGCATTTCTGTGTGGAGTTTGCATGTTCTCCCCGTATTGGCGTGGGTTTCCTCCGGGTGCTCCGGTTTCCCCCACAGTCCAAACACATGCGCTATAGGGGAATTGGGTAAGCTAAATTGGCCGTAGTGTGTGTGTGTGTGTGTGTGAATGATAGTGTATGGGTGTTTCCCAGTGATGGGTTGCAGCTGGAAGGGCATCCTCTGTGTAAAACATATGCTGGATAAGTTGGCGGTTCATTCCACTGTGGCGACCCCTGATTAATAAAGGGACTAAGCTGAAGGAAAATGAATGAATGAATGAAATACATTTTGTTTCTACACTGCTCAAACTAACAACATGCATGAAAACAGGAGAAAACTCTATGTTCAGATCAGAGACACACACACACACGCACACACACATACGCACACACAATATACACAAACACATATAAGCGCAAACACAGGCACACACAATACACAGATGCACACAATACTCACACACACAGACAATATACACAGACACACACACACTTATATGCACATAATCAAACACACAAGCACAAACATATTATACAAACACAGACTGACACAGAAACACACAGACACACACACACACA
>CAIGQV010019164.1:767352-786424 GCA_903798115.1 Danio jaintianensis
ATATGTTTATGTTGATTTAACTTATTTTAACAAGTTAATCAAGTTTTTAACTTTAAGTTATACAAAGTTTAACTTCATATTTTTAGTCAGTTTGACTGATCTAAGTTGAGACGACTAGAAAAGTTCATTTGATTCAACTCAAAAATTGAGGAAGAGTATTTTTTCAGTGTAGGTAATCATATTATTATCATGTTGAGATTTATTACATACTAAGCTGTGAGTTTTGAGTTCATTATAGCAGTTTCTGTCAAATTGCGATTTTCACAACAATTAAACATTCATAACATAAACTGTAGGCGTCACGGTGGCGCAGTGGGTAGCACGTTCGCCTCACAGCAAGAAGGTCGCTGGTTCGAGCCTAGGCTGGGTCAGTTGGCGTTTCTGTGTGGAGTTTGCATGTTCTCCCCGTGTTCGCGTGGGTTTCCTCCGGGTGCTCCGGTTTCCCCCACAGTCCAAACACATGTGCTATAGGGGAATTGGGTAGGCTAAATTGTCCGTAGTGTATGTGTGTGAATGAGTGTGTGTGGATGTTTCCCAGTGATGGGTTGCAGCTGGAAGGGCATCCGCTGCGTAAAACATATGCTGGATAAGTTTGCGGTTCATTCCGCTGTGGCGACCCCGGATTAATAAAGGGACTAAGCCGAAAAGAAAATGAATGAATGAACATAAACTGTAAAACATTTAATGACAAAAAGTCAAGATAACAAATATTTTAATGTTGCTGTAACTTATTTTAATAAGTTAATCAGGTTTCAACAATTTTTTTAAGTTATACAAAGTTTAACTTCATATTTTTAGTCAGTTTGACTGATCTAAGTTGAGACGACTAGAAATGTTCATTTGATTCAACTCAAAAATTCAGCAATCACATTTTTTCAGTGTAGGTAATCATATTATTATCATGTTGAGATTTATTACATACTAAGCTGTGAGTTTTGAGTTCAATATAGCAGTTTCTATGCTATTTGTATGTGTCAAATTGCGATTTTCACAACAATGAAACATTCATAACATAAACAGTAAAACATTTAATGACAAAAAGTCAAGATAACAAATATTTTTATGTTGATTTAACTTATTTTAACAAGTTAATCAGGTTTCAACTTGAAGTTATACAAACTTAACTTCATATTTTTAGTCAGTTTGACTGATCTAAGTAGAGACGACTAGAAAAGTTGATTTGATTCAACTCAAAAATTCAGCAATCATATTCATATAATTCATATAATCATCATGTTGAGATTTATTACACACTGAGCTGTGATATTTGAGTTCATTATGGCAAATTCACAAAGAAGCAAAACCTCACGGCACAACACACAAACAACACTTTCATTTACTTTCAAGGTTTCACATATTTATATGCACATAACCCCAGATAATAATGAAACTCTGTGTGGATTTTAGACTACAAATGTTGCTTAAGAGTATTTTGAAGAGACTACATTTTGCAATGCCACATAAAGACTGTCAAACACAGCACAAACCTACATTTAGATTTGATTAGATAAATTTAGATGGTTTTAAAAAGATGTTTGTGAATATTTTTGATTTAATAGGACTAGTTTTGTGTTCATAAAAATTCAGTTTTTTTCACTAACACAAAACTAGTCCTATTAAATACAACAATATTCACGAAAATCTTTTAAAACCATCTTATCTAAACACATTTAAATGTATGTGTGTGCTGTGTTTGACAGTCTTTATGTGGTATTGCAATAAAGTTGAGAGTACAGAAAATGTTTAAGCATATGAAATCATCTATACTAAATAAATCAAAACAATAATAAACATTGAAAGCTCTTTAATCAAAACCTTGATCTTTGCTTTTAAAATCATCTGCTGTTTTGATTATTTTAGTGATGATTTCTGAAGTCTTTTCTCCTCAAATTCACACATTAACAATCAACAAAACAAAAATAAACACTATTTTATTTTATTTGAACTAATCAAAGTTATAATAATTAAAAATGCTTACGTCTAAACAGTGTACAAAATGTCCAGATCCTCTCTCCGAGGCCTCTGCAATGATCAATATTTATTTACTGTAAATTTTTCAGCATAACAGTCTATGTTTTCCACTAAATAAACCCGACTAATATCAGACAGACACATCAAATCTGGAAATGCTGATGATCTTCTGATGATTTTACAGACAATGTAGGTGTTTCTCAGTCATACAGATCACCACACTTTCTTCTAGGAGTGAAACTTTTGAAAACTTCTCTCACCTGCTGAGAAGTTCATTCACGGATCTTCAGAAATAAACCCCAAAGTGTGTGTTTTTCCCTGTTAGAGATCAGCTTAAGCTCCTCTTTGACACTTACCAGCGGTGAATGAAGCTTTCTGAACACTGAAGCGCCTGTGCAGCATGAATGCACTTCTGTAGATGTGTGTGTGTGTGTGTTGTGTGTGTGTGTGTCAGTTGAAGACACTGACCTGTCGGGTCTGCTGAAGGTGTTCAAAGAGATCTT
The DNA here is from genome assembly GCA_903798115.1 of Danio jaintianensis. Classification (NCBI taxonomy): domain Eukaryota; kingdom Metazoa; phylum Chordata; class Actinopteri; order Cypriniformes; family Danionidae; genus Danio; species Danio jaintianensis. The sequence goes on from CAIGQV010019164.1 coordinate 769,827, forward strand.
CTCCTTCTCCTCCTCCTCCTGCTGTCTGTCTGTCTGTCGTCTTGTCTGAGATTTGCAAAAGTTTTCGTGTGTGTGTGTATGTCTATCCTGATGTGCACGCGAGCCTGTGTGTGTATTTGTGCGCGCGCTACAGGTTTGATCGGTGTGTGTTGTAGATCCAGCAAGCGGTGTTTGAGCTCTATAAAGCGCACAGATGCACGGGGCAAGTACGAATATCGGCTCTGTCTCAACACCTAGCGAGCTGACTACATAGACAGCACACCAATGCGGTGTATTTCTCGCAATAATAATGTCGCGCGCGCGCTTTTTAAACACTATATATATATTTTTATTTTTTTAAATTTTTTTTAAATATAGGCTATATACATATGATGCGTATTCCTTTTATGCCCAATATTATTGTAAATAATTTGATTGTAAAAATGTGCACTATTCTACAAGCTATTATGCTATATATAATAACTTTAACTGTTAGCTCTTATGTCCAGTGTTGTGTTTGTATTCATGATTATTTATGTAGCACTGTTGTCCTGTGAGACACGACATTTCGTTCCTCTGTATGTCCACGCATGTAGCGGAATGACTTGACTTAGTTAAAGTTATTAGTAGCTAATAAAGTTATGGTAACTAATAACCTCAGCTTTTCTGATTTTGATTGTAATGCAATAATGTGCACATTTTGTAAAGCTCCTTTATTGTGAAAAGCGCTATACAAATAAACTTGAATCGAATCAAATTGAAATCTAGAATCTATATTGTATAAAACGGAATCTAAAAAAATTAATATGTAAATATTGTGTGATTCCTGAATTCTTTGATGCTGAAAATTATTCTGTTGGACATTCGAAATTAACTATAAACACTCTATAAAAAAAAAGATTGCCTAAATTATTATTATTATTTATGATTTTAAATATGATTCCTTGGATGATGACTAAATATTCCCAATAAAGATTTGTTTGCGTTTTAAAATGTGCCTAAATTCGGAATACTGTCTAGTTAGAGAGCTGTGCATGTTTTGAGACACAGTCATCTTTCCTCCTCCCATCTGGAGCACCTTTGGAACACATGGAGCAATGCGGAAGAGCCGCAGAAAACGACGCCAAATTAAGTTTACACAACTCCACTACCGATCTACTCCACCTGTTGTCAACTCAGCGAAAAATGCTTCAAGCTCCAAATCTAAACTTAAAGCATTTGGCCAAATACCAGATTTCACTGACACATGTCAAAACTAATCAATAAATAATAAAAATTCCTAATGCACGTCTTGTTTTATGTATTTGTGGCAGTGCATAAGGACTGAACGATGCCTTAAGATGTCTAAAAATAAGAGAAATAAATGAATAAATAATATTTAGGTCTCTTTAGTGAACTATTAAAGTATTTCCCTAACTTAATAGCGATGACACAGCAGGACATTGAAGCGTCATCATCGTATCACATGATCAAGTTCAAATACCGTGTTATAAATATGTGGAAAAGGGCAGACGTGTTTGACGTAATGACAGTCTCTGAAATCATCAGTCATATATATGACTGGACAAAAGCATGGAGAGGAATAATGTGGTCACAACTGCTTTGATAGAGGAAAGCATCAGGTTGGGTCAGTTTCACTAGGGAGAATACATGCAAACTGACACTACTAGCCTTTTATTATATTCCATTACAATGTTTGATTGAATGTTCAAGTTTGGCAGACATTGGTATTTGTGTTTTATTGTGGATTTACATCATCAAACCGGTGTAGCTCTTGAGTCTTGTGTCTTAAATGGAAATGACTATTTTTGCTGATGGTGTTAGTTTAGCTAGAAATGATACGAGTCTCACAATTAAAGGGATAGTTGATCAAAAAAAAAAAAAGACAAGTATTATCATTCACTCAAATAATTCACTCTCCTTGATTTGGCTCAAACCTTCCTGAGTTTTATTTCTTCTGTTGAACACAAGATATTTTGAGAAAGAAAGAAAAAGAAAATAAATAGCTGAAAACAACCAGTAGTGTTTAAAATATCTTGTGTGTGTGTGTGTGTGTGTGTGTGTGTGTGTGCGTGCGTGCGTGCGTGTGTGTGTGTGTGTGTTCAACAGAAGAAAGAAACTCAGCAAATAGGTTTTGAACAAGTGAAGGGCGAGTAAATGATGAAGGAATTTTGGGGTGAACTATCCCTTTAAAAAATCACTAGTCCTCTACTGCCACCTTCTGGTCATTCATATTCCCTAAACCAGAGATGCTCAAACTAGGGCACGCTGGCCAAAGTTGGCCCATTCTAACCTTTGATTTGGCCCACCATTCCACTAGGGAAAGAGGAAGAATGATGGGTTTGTGGTTGGAGCGAATATCTTTGACAAAAATCGTCATTTTGAATGTAATGTAAACTTTTGCTTGTTTGTTTTGTAATTTTAGTTTTGTAAATTCATCAGATTTTTAACAAATGTAAACACAGGTACTGTCACTCGACGGATGTCAGGCAATGCACAAGACATCGGCGAGCAAATCGAGGCAAAGGCAGGTGCAGCTTAGTGTATTCAGCATTGAACTCCATTGTATTAAATGGTACTGTTTATGTTTTCGCTGTAATAACTTCATGAAACATTTTATGAATATATGTTAATATAATTTAAAGCAATGTTTTCTAGTTATATTAGGAAATAAATTATGAGATTACTCATGGAAACTTTAATGTACCTTCGGCCCACAGCCCTCAGTCAAGTTTGGTTTTTGGCCCTTCATAAGAAAAAGTTTGGGCACCCATGCTCTAAACTGTAAACAAGTGGCCAGGGCATTGGGTCTTTGCACTTATGGTTCCAAAAAACGTAACGAAACAAACAAATACTGCCAAAAAGATTACATATACATGCATAACAATACATGTGACCACTCGATGCTTCAGCCGAATGTACATGTAATGACTGCGAACGAAGCACAGAGCACGCCGTATGTCAGTGGAATGATGCGCCACATGTTTATTGACACTTGTACAGAGAAAACAATTATCACCGGGTCATGCAAAGCAATATCACTGCGCACAAAGAAAACACAACATGAACAGAGTGACGTCGGAATAAACGTATACTCAAATCAAACTCCTGAGATGTTAAACATACAGTACGATACAATATGCAGAGATACTTTAAACATGGCACTCATGAATATCTGGACGGGTTGATAAGTGCTGGATGCAAGCTGAATGTCGCTAAAACACCAGGCGTTCCACTGAAATCCCACCACTGCATTGAAACCGACCAATCCAAGCAACGATTATTGTAGGAAACTTGAATAGGAAAGTGCGTTTATAAAGATCCCGAGGTATTGTTGAACTAATGTCTTACTGGCTAATGCTTACAACACGGCAACTAGTTATACACACACACGCGCACACACACACACACACAGACACACACACACACTACAGGGGATAAACAAGGGAAACTAGTCACAAATGTTTGTCTCTGAGTAAAGAAAACACACTACCACATTACAGCTACGACATCGAAGGGTTATAGACGACTTTAGCGTACACCAGCCTCCTGTAACTGATCGATCCCCTCCTCATATAAATCCCAGTGTTTTGAGGCAGAGTGACTCAAAAATGTAGACAACTGGCGAGAACAATCACTGTACATCACTCTAACCTTCTTAATTTACACTGGGAGGATTACAGCAGAGTTGGGAGGAGAGGTTGAATGTACACGGCTACATGGAGTTAACCTCAGACCAGGATGCATATCTGTCGGACGAGTCCCTGGCCACCCTCAGTGGTTGCGGGGTTTTGTCATTAGTCAGAGAACAGGCTTGCAAAAGACTTTCGCAAGTTTCGGATGGTCTCTGCCTTTGCTTCGTCCTCATTGCTGGAACGGAAGGTCTCGCCGAAGGCGTTAAAGGCATTGGTCAAGGACTGGGACTTGCTGCAAAACAGTGGACAAAAACACAAGCAAAATCAGACCTTTGAGATTACACATTCATTTGGACAGCTACTTTTAGCCAAATAAGATGGTTAAGACTGGAGCTCACTTATGGAGATGTACTTTCCTTTAGAGTTTGGTACTCTTAAAGTCAGCATAAAATCAAAATTTAATTTTCTTATTTTAACATGCATCTGTGTAATTTGTAAAATTAATTTGCCATTATCATCTTTAATTAAATACCATAACCTTCCTTCCCCCTTCGAAATGACTTTTCTTCACCTCTGGTCACATGGTCTGCCTTTAGGGAGGAGCTATCAGTCATTTAGGGCGGGGCTATCAGCAATTTAGGGCGGAGCTATCAGTGCCTCATTTCTGCCATGCTTTCGTCCATTTGTCAACTTTTCTCTGTTTTGTTAGCAATGCCCAACAATCCAATTGGTTCCCAAAGGATAAAATCAATCACTGGCCTACATTTTTTCCCTCATCTCAGGACTTCAATTGAATGTGTGTGACGATATGGGAAAAAAGCACAATCTAAACTTCCGTTTCCATTGTTGTTTATGAGGCCGTTCACATGTCGCATCTAAAATGTGTGAAAAGCATGAGACGTGCAGCTTCCTCTCTCTATATATGCATGCTTGCCGCACATCTACATTTGAAATAACAACCTTGACCATGCAAAACTGCAATAAGTGAACGGTCTTCTTCATGCAAGAATGACAGTGATTGTTACTTTGTGGTGTACACCACATCTTTTAATTGACATCGACTGCAACTTTCTGGCATAAAACACATGAGGGTACAATACTACTGAGTAAGGGTAGTATTACCAATTATGAATGGTACTGTACTGTAGTACATTAAACTATACTGCTTAGTGGAAATGAGCCACATGCCATGTAAGGATTAGCACAAGCGTGCCAAACTCAGTTCCTGTAGAACAGGGTTTCTCAAATCTTTCCCTAGAGTTTAGATCAAACTCACCTACCTGTGATGTTCTAATAATCCTGGAGATATTGATTAGCATGCTCAGGTGTGTTTGACAGGTTGTGTTTAAGGTTAGAGCTAAATTCTGCAGGGAAGTGGATATCATGGGCCAGGTTTGAGAATCTGTAGGGCCACCGTCCAAAGTTTTTAACCCTGCTAATGGGCACCCATCCTTCTGCAAAGTATATTTGCAACAGGTTTCAGCACATCTACATGTGTATTATCAAATCATCCTGAAAAGATTGATTAGCTGCTTCAGCTTGTTGAATCATAGTTGGAGCTGAACACAGGGGACACCAGGAGCAGGGTTGAAGACCTCAGCTGTAGAGTTTGGCTTTAACTCCTATTAAACACACCTGATTCAGTTATTAGAAACTAGTCGAGCTATATTGAAAACTTTCTGAAAAGTGGGTCATTGATATGAACCCAGCTTGGTTCTGTTCTATGGGTTTTTTGGAGGGTTTTGAATACAATTTCACTAAGGACATCCTTGCGGATCTCGCAATCAAACAATCTGTTTCGAGGGATAGGTTTACCTTTAACTGGGAGTTTAGGTGAGCAGGGAATTTTACACCATTCTTACACACATCATCAGATTTTTGGGATAAGTTATGATGACTATCCTTTGTAGGTTTTCAAATAATCGTAAAGACATAGGTCAACATAATTTCCAGGTATGAAATAGGACAGAATTAACTCTTCTGGCGTTGCCCATCCCTGGATTAGGGTAAGATTTAGAGAGAGAGGCAGGGATAGGCTTGGGTCAAGGCTAATATATATTCACAGATTGATCACCACATTTTTCCCTATATGAATAGGAGCAGAGCTGGAACTAAGCTCTACAGGGCTTGCCTCACTAGGTGCTAAAATATAATACTTTATAGATTTTGCTATGCAAAATGCAAGTGAACTGAGTTGCATTGCTTCTTCAGCTGTCGGGTTATCTGGCAGGTATCAAAATTTTAATTTTACCACTGCCAGTAAATGCATAGCTTATGTGTATCTTTTCAAATGGGATCTAGTAGTATCTATGCATCTCCAGGAGCATGATTGTGCACCCCTAGAGTAAAGAGCAGCATTTCTTCCTGAAATAGACATACTTTGCAAGATTTTTTCTTCTTCACTGAAGCAATAGTGAAGCAACTTACTTCAAGAGAGGATGGGTTGACTTCTGCTGGGGTGCAGGCTGTTCCTCCACAGGAGGTTGGGTCTGGGCTGGAGCTGGAGCAGGGGCTGGAGCGGCTCTAACAGGGACTGATGGAGCTTCAGATGGGGCTGCGGCCTGAGCTCGAGCCTCAGGCATGGCTTGCTCTCTGAGCACTGGTTTAGGCTGGAGCTGAGGCTTAGCTGGTGATGGGGGTTTAATGGGAACTCTGGCTGGGGATTGTTCTTGAGCAGGGACTGGATCTGGCTTGATTTGACCAGCATCCTGATCTGTGTCTGCTTTTGGATGAGCTTTAGTGGGAGGGGGGGTTTGGGGCTTCGGTTGGATCTGAGGTTTGGAGTTTCTCCGAACCGGAGGCACAGGCTTTGGGGGAAGAGGTTTGGGAGGTTGGGGTTTGGGGGGCAGATCCGTTGGCTTCCCTGGAGTGGGTTCAGGTGCCGCTTGAGCCTGGGCTTTGGGCTGCTGCGTGGTGGGTGGTAGAGTTGGGGTTGGGCCTGCTTTAGGCACAGGTTGCTGGGCAGGGACTGACTCAGGTGTAGGTTCTTGACTCTTAGGTTGTGGTTCTTGGGGTTTCACTGCCCCCCCTAGGTTTAGTACAAAAGAGAGTCATCATATTATGACATTTTGCAAATGCTGAATCTTGCAAGAAGGTTTTAAATCCAGCACCAGAAACTTTGCATGACTTATGATAAAAAAAGGAAGGCGCCCCCAAGACTGGCCAAAGTAACCATACAAAGGTTATGTGAGCCCAAGGTAAGGATATTCATGTCCACAAAGCAAAATAATATTTTACTTCAAACAAGCAGAATGAAACAGACAGGACAGTTAGCTTGCAGCGCTCTCATAGGTGTGGATGTGGAGAGGAATAGCTGCAGGTTCACAACAATGGTTCATGCACACAAAAGAACCAAGACCCAGAGGCTGCATGCACCATCTTTAGGACAAAAACTGCATTTTTAGGTTTTCACCCCTGGCCTTGATTTGAATGTTTTGCATTGCATTGTTACAGATATAATTAGTGTGCGTTTTAAACAAAATGGTAAGTGTACTTTATATATACCAAACATAAAGGACCATTGCAATACATGCAGGAGCAGGGAAATTGTGGGACGTTGTTTGTTTTCTTGTGTATGAGAGTTGTATGTGGGTTTGCTTGTTTGTTTTGCTTGTTTGATTGTGTTTCCTGTTTTTCACTTTAACTGGGCTTTGGCCCTTTTGAACGTTTACAAAGACACTCACAAGAACTTCATGTCTTTCGTAAAGGCTGTTCAATTTGAAATGAGCTTAACCAAAATATCATTCAGCAACACAGAACAGTAAGTCTGGAAAATGGGAGCTTTATTACTTTGGACATGAGGGGGAAAGACTAGATCTATATCAGACAATAATCACAGGCATAACCCAAGTACTGGATTTAAAGAGGCAGTGAGATCAGCATAGCACAATCGACCCAAGTAAACTGCTCAGACCACACTACGGGCGGACACATCTGCATATAGCCATCTGATTGTTCACAAGTATGCTTGATGAGTACATTCATTGATTTCAATAGTTATACTTTTCACACACAAAAAATATTTTATCCACTCTTTGGTAATGCATGCAAATCTTAAGTTAACAGTTTCCATGCAACATAAGCACATATTTAAAACTCTGAACATAGATACCTCTTACGTGTTATAGATAGCATCTTGCATGTTGCATGATAAAACAGTTACAAACATCAACATACAGAACAGACACTACACTGATAACACCTCACACTTCCCTCTTTACACACTCAGTCGTGTCCAAAAACACTAAGCACGGTGTATTTATAGGCTCACTGTTAATATTGCATTCTAAAATGCCAAGGCCAAATCTGTACCTCCATATTAGCTAACTGAATTTAAAATCTTTGCATAAAAAACAGCGAGTCCACTAAATGGCTTCAATTCGAAGTCCCTCGTCACAATGTTATAAAATTGCATTGCATTCATGATGCACAGTTGATGGCTTAAAGAGAGAGAAAATAAATCGTAGTTTTGAAACAGTCATTATTGTAAGAGTTCAGCAAACCCACATGAAAAATACTATAGTAATTTAGAGTAAATACTACAGTGTTTTTGAACCATACTATAGTAAAGTACTTGAATTGATCTGTTGTGGTGATTCTACAGTTGCCCCAATACTGTAGTTTTCTTCAACTATAGGGTATGTTATACTACTATACACCACAGTTTACTGTAGTAAAAAATATATTACAGTATTTATTACAGTTTATCGGTTCAATATAGTCAATACTACAGTATGCTGGAGCATTCATTAACAAAGAGTTGTAAATACTCTACAGAGCAATGCACTATAATAGGGTTCAAAAACACTAATATTTGCTATAAATTACTATAACATTTATTCATGTGGGAAGAATTTATTATTTGGGTGAATGTCATGAAATGTGACATTTTTCAACAAAATCAAAATAAATTTCTTTTTCCAATCAATCAATCAATCAATCAATAAGTTTATTTTGGGAACATTAATGTTTTGCACGTGTAATTATTTATTTATTTTCTTAAATTTTATTAGCAATGAACTTGTTGCAAAATTTGCAATGCAAAAAAGAATGTTTTTAATATTATATTATTTTGATTTTGTTGTGATAAAAAACCCCATATCAGAAAAAGTTTGGACAGTATGGAAAGTAGTGATTTTTTAGTGATAATGTTTGTTTGTATTTCATTGCAGACAATACAACAATCATGATTTAATGTGTTCCTCATGATTTTTATTGTTTTTTTTCTAAATAAACACATTTTCCAATTTTGGTTCTTGCAACACATTTCAGAAACAGTTGTAGCAGTAAAGCATTTCCCACTTTGTAATGTTGCCGTTCTTTTTCACAACACTTAAAAGACGTTTAGGGACGTTAGACATAAAGTGATGAAGTGTTTCAGGTGTAATTTTGTCCCATTCTTCCTGCAAACAAGTCTTAAGGTGTTTTGCGCTTTTGCACTTCAAAATGCGGCACACATTCTCTATTGGAAACAGGTCGGGACTGCAGGCAGGCCAGTCCAGGACCTGTATCCTCTTCCTCTGCAGCAGGACTCTGTAATGTGTGCAGAATGTGGTTTTGCATTGTCTGGTTGAAATATGCACGGGCGTCCCTGGAGAAGAAGGCAGCAAATTGTGCTCCAAAATCTCTATGTACTCTTCAGCATTAATGCTGCATCACAGAAGTGAAGTTACCTTTACCAAGGGCACTGACACAACCCCATACCATGACAGACCCTGGCTTTTGGACTTGTTGCTGGTAACAGTCTGGATGATCCTTTTCTTCTTTGGTCTGAAACACACGGCATCCATTTCTCCCAAAAAATACCTGAAATACTGATTCATCTGAGCACAGTACACGTTTCCACTGTGTGATGGTCCATCCCAGATGCCTCCGAGCCCAGAGAAGTTGACTGTGCTTCTGGACACTGTTAACATAGGGCTTCCTTTTGGCACAGTGCAGTTTTCACTGGCATTTGTGGATGTAACTACATATTGTGGTTCTTGACAAAGGTTTAGTCCTGTAGTAGTCCTGAGCCCATGTGGTGATGTGGCTTATAGATGAATGAGGATTCTTGATGCAGTGCCGCCTGAGAGGTCGGAGATCACGGTTGTTCAGCTTAGGCTTGCGCCCTTGTCCTTTACACACTGAAATTCCTCTTTTAATGATGTTCTGCACTGTTGAAGGTAAAATATCCAAATGTCTTCTTCTCTTTCTTTGAGGAACATTGTTTCTAAACATTTCAGTCATTTTCTCACATATCTGTTGGCAAACTGGCGATCCTCGGCCCATCTTTGCTCCTAAAGGACTAGACCTTTCTTGGATGCTGCTTTTGTACCAAATCATAATCACAATCACCTGTTGACATCACCTGTTTCACATCACATCATTATGTCACCAGTTTACCTGATTACTGCCCTAAACTGCTCCTGTCACAACTGTTTCTGGAGTGTGTTGCAGGTCTGAATGACAGGAGAGGATGGAGATTTACAAATTAAATGAAGTTGAACAGACAAAACATCAAATATTGTGTCTTCATATTGTCTGCAACGAAATACAAGTCAAAGTAAATTTGGAAATCACTACTTTCTTTTTTTTGTGTTTTCCATACTGTCCCAGCTTTTGCTGATTTGGGGTTGTATTAACATGACACAGTTTTACATTGATTCACCCATTTTGACTCTTCCACTACAGTAGGATTTCTATTGCTCTGAAATAAATACAGTATACGCTGACAGTCGAGAGGTCATGCTAAATCTAGCCTAATCCGAAACATTAATTAAACCTGATCCCTGAACTGAGGCTGGAGTTGGAATGTAATTTTAGTTTTCCTGAACTCTTCAAACCCCCGGCCTCCTCATATAATCACAGTTCAAGCTTAAAGAAAATCTTTGAGGAAAACAAAACAGTATTAAAGAATCACCTCCAACACATTATTACAAATCATGCTGGAAATACAAAACACAACACTGTATTTAAAAAAAAATAATAAAGATTTGAATACACAGCATGTATTCAGGATGTGAACACGTGGACTCACTCATGCAAAACCACAAACACTACATGAAAATTAATATATTAAAAAACTATATCACACACACACACACACACACGCACGCACACACACACACACACACACACACACACACACACTGAAAGCAAAGACAATAAATAGCTACACTGCAAAAAAATATTCATAAATTAGAATATTTCTGTGATTCATGTTTTAATTTTTTCCTGTTTATTTCTGCTTCTGAGTTGCATTATGGGATCTTGATCTTTCCTCCAATGATTTTTTACCTGTAAAAGTTGTATAAAGTGTGTTTTCTGCACATGTGTAATAGTCTGCAGTGCTGTATTGTCTGGGTTGGTGTTGTATATTACACTACAGTAATAAACTGCAGCACATTTTCTGTTATTCTACACACTTATTTCTCTAGATATTATTTCTTCTACATTATATTATTATTACAAACCACTAAAATGTCACTAAAAGTCACTTTGTTAAACTGTAGAGTTGAATTTTCACCATCAGAAGTGGACAGAGCAGAGATCAACATCCCATAATGCAATTCACAACCGCAAATAAACAGAAAATATGTTAATAACAGATATATTTTACAGTGTAGCCTAAAAGGATCTCAGATATGTGATATTGAGCACATTAGACAGCACTGCACTGAACTTTTGCATAGGCACAGAGAAAACGGTTCTTCACTGCAGCGACACCCTGAAAAACACACCACTGACGATGAATCCAACGCAGCCAGCAACGACAGAACAGCACATAAACAGCACAAGCACACAGTCAGACATCAGGGCAGATCGTGAAGAGCACACACTGCTGCGTCTCTCACTATCTCAACCTTAAACACTGCACTGAGCTCTGCTTTACTCGCGATTAAACCAGCTTTCTGTGGCGGCAGAAATCATTTTGCCTGGACTTGTTTTGGTCCGACCGCAACTCCATTACAGTCGAGAATATACTGTAAACAACCTTGTGGAGGGGGACGCTGACCCGGGGTCTTGCTGGGCTCGGGCAGGCTTTCTTTTAAGGCAGGACTCTGTGGAGACACACATACACACACACACACACACCCATGTTTGTTTTTGTGAAAAGTGGGGACATTACATAGGTTTCCATTGATTTTTTACTGTACAAACCGTATTTAGTATTGGCCTAACCCCACCCTACCCCTAAACCCAACCATCACAGGAAACAGTGTACAGCTTTACTCTCTGATTAAACTCATTCTGGGGGATTTATAAGCGTTTTGAGAAATGAGGACGTCAGCTGTGTCCTCATATTTCACCTCCTTTTTGTAATACCTGTGTCATACCTATGTCAGTATACAGATTTGTGTCCTGACATGTCACAAAAACACTTACACACACACGCACGCACGCACGCACACACACACGTTTGTTTTTGTGAATTGTGGGGACATTCCATAGGTTTCCAATGGTTTCAAACTGTACAAACAGTATTTTCTGTCGCCCTCCCTCACCCCTACACCTAACCCCACCTCTTACAGAGAGCTGTGCATTTTTACTTTCTGACAAAAATAAAAAAAACTCATTCTGTATGAATTATAAGCGTCTTGAGAAATGGGGACATGAGCAATCTCCTCTTAATTCAACTTCTCCTGTAATACCTGTGACAGACCAATGACTTCATACACATTTGGGTCCTGATATGTCACGCACGCACGCACACACACACACACACACACACACACACAGATTTGCTTTCAGACCTATTTAAATTGTAAAGGTTTTAGACTGCATTTCTTCTATTCCTCAGCAGGGGGCAGCACTAGACAGAAAGAAAACTATACAGAATCTGTCTGTCCGTCCGTCCGTCCGTCCATCCATCCATCCATCCATCCATCCATCCATCCATCCATCTATCTATCTATCTATCTATCTATCTATCTATCTATCTATCTATCTATCTATCTATCTATCTTTATTTCTTTCATACTTACTTATGTTTCTTTTTTATATTTACACACATTTACATGAGCTACATGAGTAAATAAACATATTGAATGATGTGCCATCTTTATGCGTGCACAGATTCAGTGTGGGCCTACCGATGAGCCTGCACTGTAAAGAACATCTGTTAATGAGCAGTTTCTGTATTTCATGTGTTTTGTGTTTATTTGCGGTGGTGAATTGCATTATGGGATGTTGATCTCTGCTCTGTCCACTTCTGATGTTGTAAATTCAACTCTACAGTTTAACAAAGTGACTTCTAGTGACATTTTAGTGGTTTGTAATAATAATATAATGTAGAAGAAATAATATCTAGAGAAATAAGTGTGTAGAATAACAGAAAATGTGCTGCAGTTTATTACTGTAGTGTAATATACAACACCAACCCAGACAATACAGCACTGCAGACTATTACACATGTGCAGAAAACACACTCTATACAATGTTTCAAGGTTAAACACCGTTGGAAGAAAGATCAAGATCCCATAATGCAACTCAGAAGCAGAAATAAACACATGAATCACAAAATAAGGAAAACTGCTAATTTAGGGATATTTTTTACAGTGTTTTGGCAGTGTGTATGTGTGTTGCTGTACCTGTGCAGGTTGTACGGTGGCTGCAGGTCTCTGTTGGGAACACACTGATGTACGGCTGGATTCATGGTTCATTTTGGCCAAAACAATGGCGGTGATCAGCTGACGGTCCTCCACCTGATGTTCACCAATCAGAGGCATCGAGGAGCCCACCACCTACAGAACACACACACACAGAGGGTCATAAATATTCATTCATTCATTTTCCTTCAGCTTATCCCTTTATTCATCAGGGGTCGACACAGTGGAATGAACCGCCAACTTATCCAGCATATGTTTTACACAGCGGATGCCCTTCTAGCTGCAACCCAGTACTGGGAAACACCCATACACACTCATACACTCATTCACACACACACACACACACACACGCACGCACGCACGCACGCACGCACGCAAGCACACACACACACACACACACACACACACGTTTGTTTTTGTGAAAAGGGGGGACATTACATAGGTTTCCATTGATTTTATACTGTACAAACCGTATTTAGTATTGTCCTAACCCCACCCTACCCCTAAACCCAACCATCACAGGAAACAGTGTACAGCTTTACTCTCTGATTAAACTCATTCTGGGGGATTTATAAGCGTTTTGAGAAATGAGGACGTCAGCTGTGTCCTCATATTTCACCTCCTTTTTGTAATACCTGTGTCATACCTATGTCATTATACAGATTTGTGTCCTGACACGTCACAAAAACACGTACGTACACACACACACACACACACACACACACACACACACACTACGGCCAATTTAGTTCATCAATTCCCCTATAGCGCATGTGTTTGGACTGTGGGGGAAACCGGAGCACCCGGAGGAAACCCACGCCAACACGGGGAGAACATGCAAACTCCACACAGAAACGCCAACTGACCCAGCCGGGACTCGAACCAGTGACCTTCTTGCTTTGAGGTCACATTGCTAACCACTGAGCTACTGTGTCGCCCCCGTCACAAATATTGCACAGTAAAAAAACAAACATTACTGTGTGTAATACGAATATAGTTATGAGTAAAACTGTAAAAGTAATCGTACATCAGAATATAGACAGGAATAAAAGTGTCAAGTGTGTGTGTGTGTGTGTGTGTGTGTGTGTGTGCGTTCTGCTGAAGTTTTTTTTCTCTTTGCCATGATGACTGCATAATATTTTAGAAGTTATTTTGCAAGACACTAGTATTCAGCTTAAAATGACATTTAAAGGCTTAACTAGGTTAATTAGGTAATCAAAAAAACTTCTTAAGGGGGCTAATAATATTGACTTTATCAGATTTAATATTATTTTTAATTATATATTCTTAATTCCAGCCAAACTAAAAGAAATGTGACTTTCTCCAGTTTAAACATATTATAGGAAATACTTAGAAAAATATCCTTTCTCTGTTAAACAACACTTGGGAAAATATTTGAAACAGATAAAAAAAAATTCCCAGGAGGGCAAACAAATTTGTCTTATAAATAAATTGTATATGTATGGCAGTTTATTGATGTTAAATATATATATACTATTTTATTATTTTGCATGCATGAATGAATATGCATCTGATGTAATGTCCATGCACAAACACACACACACGCACACGCACACACACACACACACACACACACACACGTGCACACTTCTTCAAGCTGCAGTGTGTATTCTCACTCTCACTGACACTCATTCAGTGTGCGAACATAGAAAACAGTTTCCATAGCAACACCACCATTACCAAATCTCCCATAATGAAGCCCAGCATTTCCACAGCGGCTTGTTGAGCTGACCGACATCACAGCAGATTATTTTGTTAGGATCCTGAAGCCATATTTAAATATATATATAAATTTGCTATGCTGAAGGGAAGAATGATGTGTGTTTTTCTTGTAAACAATGAGTGGATTTCACCATTCTGTCATTGTGGCGATCGTGACCACATCCTTCCATCATGGAAATACAAAATATTGTCATTTGTAACCACTAGATTTACTGAAAGTTGGGAATGAGGCATGTTTGTGTTTGTTATTCTCTTGTGAGATCAAGAATTATCACATTATTGTGCATAAACACTGCCAAAATACATCATTCTGTCTTATTCAGACATCATAACAAAAGTCCATTGCATTCAGTGAGATACCTTCGACATCGCAGAATGATTTGTCAACATTCAATATAACAATTTATTTATTATTAAAAGATTAATTTAAACTGGGCACCAGTGGACATTTTAGCACGACAACGACCCAAAACACACAGCAAAAAGGATGAAGAAATGGTCAGCAAACAAAAACATGAAAGTTTTGCAGTGGCCCAGCCAGAGTCCTGACTTAAACCCAATTGAGAAAGAGTTAGATCTCATTGCTAAAGATAAATGGGCAAAAGTACCAGTAGAGACATGCAAAAAGCTGGTCATCAAAGGCTTTTCTATTGATTTATTGAGAAGCGTATGAATAATTTTGGACTCTTTTTGTTCAAAGGTAAATAAAAGCTGAGAAATATATTTTTTGTACATCCTCTTAATATCTTTTGGGAAAAACCTGGTCAAAACAAAACATGCTGGTTTAATAAAAGTAACTTTAAGTCAAAATGTGCCAGGAACAGAGACAAATGTAAAGTTCTCCTGAAACAGATGTCGCTCTAGTCTTCTTCACTGATGTGCCAACAAATGTAGGTGGGGCTTGATTTTGTCCATCACTGACTGGACGGTTGTGATTTATCTCATATGAGTGACAGGTTGATCTGGCTGTAATGCGATATATAGTTCAGGTTTTAGACTGGGATGTTGGGGCATCTAAATACCAACATGATAATACAAATAAGTCAAACTATTTTAAAAAATGTATTAAACGTGTTAAGTCTTTGCAATATCTTCATTATGAGACTGAGACCTTAGCTCTTAAGTGTGCTCTTTTGTCGTCTTGAGTTCTTGTCAAATACGAGAAAATAGACTCAGACATTGTCAACAGATTTGTCATGGGTTTATGTGTTTTTTTGTTGAAAACCTCACAAATATGCTCTCATTCTTCAGTGTTCTGGGACAAGAATACTCTGACTGCGGTCAGCACAGTGTCTGTCTCTCTGTCTGCTCTCATGCAGACGTTTAACACTGGATTAAAGATAATACTATAGTAATTTATAGCAAATACTGTAGTGTTTTGGAATCATACTAGAGCAAATGTACTTGAATTAATCTGTTGTTTTGATTATACAGTTGCTATGGTAACACAACAACTACAGTAATTGATCTGTTGTGGTGATTCTCTAGTTGCTATGGTAACACAACAACTACAGTAATCAATCTGTTGACGTGATTCTACAGTTGCTATGGTAACAATGTGATTCTATTGTTGCTAAGGTAACACAACAACTACAGAAATTGATCTGTTGTGGTGATTCTATAGTTGCTATGGTAACACAATGTGATTCTA
>CAIGQV010019164.1:800658-812948 GCA_903798115.1 Danio jaintianensis
CCAGTCACTACAAGGAAACTCCAGTCACTACCAGAACACACCAGTCAGTACCAAAACACTCGTCACTACAAGAACACACAAGTAACTACCAAAACAACACCCAGAACACTCCAGTCACTAGACAGCATTACAACCACATAACTGTATCACTACCTAAGAACCCATTACACTTTATCAACAAGCAACCACTCTGAACTCCTTAGCAACCACCTGATGAAAGCATGTTTCAGGATGTATTTTTCTGACATGTAAAATTAGTCAGTGCTCTTAACATACAGTAATAGTTGACTGTACTTTGCCTGTCTAATCAATGATTTGCATTATAGATGTCTGTATTTGATTATTATTGATTTTATTCTTCAATACAACATATTCTTTCTGATGATTTCATTCTCTATTTAAGGAATAAAGAGAAAGACGGCAATTTAACTTGGATTTTGGTCTGATTTCTGAAACGGATAGAACTGTTTTGCACAAATAAGAAAAAAGTACAATCCTTTGCATTTACAGGTCTGCATGAAATTGTTTAAATTTGATCTGAATAGTTTTGAAATGCTGTATTTTAATGTTTTGGTTTAACGAAGTAAGTTTTAATATAATGTTACTGGAGGCAACAGGAAATAAAGAAGGATGTGAATTAAGGAATTAAGTCTGACTGTTAGCGTTTAGCTGATGAAATGCTGATGTTGTGCAATAGGCGTTTATGCGACGGTTCGAGATGAATCATGCTGACTTCCAGACTACGATACGAGAAACTGCTAATCTCAACAGACAACAAAACATCACAGAAACACTCTCTGTGTCGTTTATGATCACAAAATGAGTTATAAAACGCATAAACGTGAACTGGTTTACAAAGCTATCTGCAAAATAGAAATATGCAGAATGTGTGTACATTTAATAAGAGGTGTTCTTTCACTGTACACTGTAAATTCATTCATTTTCCTTTGGCTTAGTCCCTTTATTCATCAGAGGCCGCCACTGCGGAATGAACCGCCAACTATTCCAGCATGTTTTTTGCGCAGCGGATGCCCTTCCAGCTGCAACCCAGTACTGGGAAACATCCATACACACTCATTCACACACACACACACACTCATACACTATGGCTAATTTAGTTAATCAATTCCCCTATAGCGCATGTGTTTGGACTGTGGGGGAAACCGGAGCACCCGGAGGAAACCCACGCCAACACGGGAAGAACATGCAAACTGAAATAAGTGCTACCCACTGCGCCAACACGCCGCCCCATGGCTGGGTCAGTTGGTATTTCTGTGTGGAGTTTGCCTGTTCTTCCCGTGTTGGCGTGGGTTTCCTCCGGGTGCTCCGGTTTCCCCCACAGTCCAAAGACATGTGAATTGGGTAAGCTAAATTGTACGTAGTGTATGTGTGTGAATGAGAGTGTATGGGTGTTTCCCAGTGATGGGTTGCAGCTGGAAAGGCATCCGCTGCGTAAAACATATGCTGGATAAGTTGGCGGTTCATTCTGCTGTGGTGACCCCTGATTAATAAACGGACTAAGCCGAAAAGAAAATGAATGAATGAATGAATGAATGAAACACTATGGTAGAAACCTTTTGAACATTAAATGATTTCAGTCACACTTTACAATAAGGTTTCATTAGTTAATGCATTTACTCAAATGCACTAATTATGAACAAAGCATTTATTAATCATAGTTCAGCATTTACAACATCCACATTCATGTTTGTTAACATTAGTTGAGTTAACATGAACTAACAATCAACAACTGTGTTTTCATTAACTAACTTGAACAAATGCTGTCATAAATGTATCGTTCACTGTTTGTTCATGTTAGTAAATGCATTAACTAAAATACAACCTTATTGTAAAGGGTTACCATGATTTCTAAGTATGAGAAATTATATTTGTTAATGATGCATGCCAACGCCTTTTTTGTGCCTGTTTGTTATTGCTCAATCTGTCACACAACTATATTCTGACACTGGAGTGTTGGGAGGGCTTTGCTAAGAGCTATATAAGATGCACACAGTGCCCAGATTGAAGCAGATCTGCAGAGACGCGAAGGTGAACAGTCAGAAGTGAAGATGATGAAGATGAAGACGTGCACTGGTGTATCTGTGACTGCAGGTCTGCTGTTCTTCATGTGTGTGTGTCTGAATGAGCAGATGCTGGAGGCCTGCAGCTGTATCCCCTTTCATCCACAACAGCACTTCTGCTATCCGGGCGCAGGTAAGACTAACACATGACACTAATCAAATATACAGCGTTAACTGCGATAAATTATTCTGCAGAATGTGTGCAGCTTTAATCAGCCATTAGAAATGTGTTTTTATTTTCGTTCATTCACTATAAACTGTAAAGTTGTTTTTCCTTTTATTAGAAAATACTGTTCCAGTTATTATATTGCGTGTAGGTTAGCAGACTCGTTTTATCTAACAACTTTTGTTATTTACTCGAGGTCATTTAACTTGGTAACACATTACACTAACTCATTCTGAACTACTCATGAACTCCTGTTCAAATGTAACAGTTATACATGTGTGTCTAGTGTGTGTTTACATTGAAAACAATAGAAAAGTGTTCTGTCTACATCATAATGAACAGTTTAAATATCAAGTGTTCATGATTAGTAAGAACGAGTTAATGATAATAACGCACCCCTCCAAGTAAAGTCATGACATAGAGATACATTAACAGCTCATGAGTTCATGTTAGTTACATTCAGCTAAAGCTAAAGTGTTAATTAGTGCATTAATTAACAAACACGAATTCACAAGTAATTGAGATCACCATTATTCACACATGAACTCATGTTGTAGTTAAATTTAGCGCATGACTTAACTCATAATTAAGTAATGTAGTTAGTACATTATTAATCATGTACTGATATTGTAAAGTGTTCCCTTAATTTTTGTGGAAACACTGTCAGTGTCACCCTGCCACAAGGAGAGCAGGTACAAAACAATATACACTAACCAGTCACTTCATTAGGTACACCTTACTAGTACCGGGTTGGACCTTCAGAACTGCCTTAATCCTTCAACAAGGTACTGGAAATATTCCTCAGAGATTTTGGTCCATACTGACATGATAGCATCACGTAGTTGCTGCAGATTTGTCGGCTGCAAATCCATGATGCCAATCTCCCATTCCACCACATCCCAAAGGTGCTCTATTGGATTGAGATCTGGTGACTGTGGAGGCCATTTGAGTACAGGGAACTCATGTTCAAGAAAGCAGTCTGAGATGATTCATGCTTTATGACATGGTGCGTTATCCTGCTGTAAGTAGCCATCAGAAGATGGGTACACTGTGGTCATAAAGGGATGGACATGGTCAGCAACAATACTCAGGTAGGCTGTGGCGTAGACACGATGCTCAATTGGTACTAATGGGCCTAAAGTGTGCCAAATATCCCCCACACCATTACACCACCACCACCAGCCTGAACCGTTGATACAAGGCAGGATGGATCCATGCTTTCATGTTGTTGATGCCAAATTCTGACCCGACCATCCGAATGTGGCAGCAGAAATCATGACTCATCCGACCAGGCAACGTTTCTCCAATCTTCTATTGTCCCATTTTGGTGAGCCTGTGTGAATTGTAGCCTCAGTTTCCTGTTCTTAGCTGACAGGAGGGGCACCCGGTGTGGTCTTCTGCTGCTGTAGTAGATCAGCATCCCTATAGATCAGCAGTTTCTGAAATACTCAGACCGGCCCGTCTGGCACCAACAACCATGCCACGTTCAAAGTCACTTAAATCCCCTTTCTTCCCCATTCTGATGCTCGGTGTGAACTGCAGCAGATCGTCTTGACCATGTCTACATGCCTAAATGCATTGAGTTGTTGCCATGTGATTGGCTGATTAGAAATTTGCGTTAATGAGCAGTTGGACAGGTGTACCTAATAAAGTGGCCGGTAAGTGTATTCTGCAACTATTTTCTTAAGCTTCTATACCTACAATAAAAGTCGTCTAGCTCCAATGTCAATGCCAATGGTTCCTGACATTTTTGTTTAGTCCTTCAGAATATCTTCTTTTGAATTCCTAGAGAACAAAACTTTTCAGCTAGGTTTTATTTTTAAGGTATTATTACAATTTTACAAAGTAAACATACTGATAATTTTTTTTGTCACATTTGAATATTTTTCCAATCAGTGATTAAAGCTATGGTACTTGACGAGGAGCCCATACCTGACCCACGCCACATAGAGATAAAGTACAAAATCAATGTACTCGAGGTAAAATTTTCATTTTCATTCATTTATTCATTTTCTTTTCGGCTTAGTCCCTTTATTAATGTGGGGTCGCCACAGCGGGATGAACCGCCAACTTATCCAGCATATGTTTTACACAGCGGATGCCCTTCCAGCTCCAACCCATCACTGGGAAACACCCATACACACTATTCACACACATACCCTACGGACAATTTAGCTTACCCAATTCCCCTATAGCGCATGTGTTTGGACTTGTGGCGGAAACCGGAGCACCCGGAGGAAACCCACACCAACACGAGGAGACCATGCAAACTCCACACAGAAACGCCTACTGACCCAGCCGAGGCTCGAACCAGTGACCTTCTTGCTGTGAGGTGACAGCACTACCCACTGCGTCACCGGGCCGCCATAAATTTTCATTTTCACACTGTTAATTTTTCCAGCAACATCTTTCTATTGTGAACAGAAATATCTTCTTATATTTCTCGATCCAGGTGTTCAGGGGGGTTGAGGATGCAGAAATCGAGTATTTACACACTGCTAGCGATGAAGGAAGGTGCGGTATCAGTCTGAACCCCGGCATTTATCTGCTCGCAGGTAAGCAAAGAATCCAAAATCCTGTTTTGACCAACAGATAAACTTGAATCGCAACCAGTGTTGGGCACGTTCCTTTAAAAGAGTAATTAGTTATAGTTACTAGTTACTTCTCACAAATAGCAACTGAGTTACATAATTATAAAAGTAACTGATTACCAGGGAAAGTAACTATTGCGTTACTTTAACAAACATCTAATTTGTCAATGACTATAAAATTAATATAAAACATTGTCCACTAATCTACACTATTTTAATGTTGTTTTGGGACAATGTAAGAGACGGCAGCATGTCCTCAACTATATATCAAGATATTATTTTGTTTAATTCTGTTGGAGTAATAAGTGTTTGCACTGGAGAAAAAGCTTTAACGTCATGGCTTCGTCTCCTCCTTTGGTAGCAGAGCTCACGTTATCCCCTGCGTAGCCACTAATGTTGTGGCCTCATGTGACGACGTGAGGCGCTTCATTAGAGTAGAATTACTCGTCACCGACGCAGTGAGACTCTTTTTTTTCCTGGGCATAAGTTGCACGATACAGAAACATTCTTGCCTTTTACCCCAACGGGGGAAAAGTAGTGCTTATATTTCCAGTTTGCAAACGCTACCTTTGAACTTGTTGGATTTGCCATCGTTCTGACTCCTGGTCGCTGGTGTGTGCCACTGACTGTGTGTGTTCTTGTGTGTGTGAACACCCGTACTACTCTGCCTCTGATTGGCAAACGATGGAAATGGACTCTATCTAAGCCAATCTAAGCCAGTTTAAACACGTTCACAGACACACCAATCATCATCACTGGTTGGTTAAGTGTCCCGCCCCAGCCTCGAACACACACACACACACACACCGCAAAGAAAGAGAGGTCCTATGGCTGAGACAGATGCTGCTCGCATGAAAACCCTTTCAGTGTTCTCAATTATAGTAACGTGCATTTTATTGTCAGTAACGGTAACGGCGTTGTAACGGGGGAAACAGTAACTCATTTGATTATTCGCTACTGAAAAAAGTATCACCGTTAGTAACGCCGTTTATTTATAGTGCCGTTACTCCCATCACTGATTGCAACACCAAAAAAGGGCAAACAACTTACATTTCTATGGTAACCTCGCACATGTAAATTCAAACAACATTCATGAGCGGTGATGGCGAAAATAAA
This sequence comes from Danio jaintianensis, assembly GCA_903798115.1. Lineage (NCBI taxonomy): Eukaryota > Metazoa > Chordata > Actinopteri > Cypriniformes > Danionidae > Danio > Danio jaintianensis. The sequence goes on from CAIGQV010019164.1 coordinate 806,613, forward strand.
ACATTCGTTCATGGACTTGCTCAACATGTTATGCTTCATATTTGTTTATTTTTGAGTTGTGCATGGACATAAATTAAGCTTTTGTTTAAACCTGTATTATTTATAGTAGTATATATATATATATATATATATATATATATATACTGAGCCCTGCACTGATGGTCATGTATAACTGCTATATTCTGTGCTTTTTTTTTCCAGGACCAGTCACTGAAAAAAGTGTGAATATTGGACTGTGTGACCTTGTGGAGAATTGGGACAATCTCTCCAAAACTCATAAAAAAATCCTCAGTTTAGGTCAGGAAGCCTGTAACTGCGAGGTAAATCCCATTCTTAGACTAACTCACAATAATGAATGAGTCAAGTTCACTCCAATCGAAAACCCAGACGCTTAGATTTAATGTAAGTATGGCAAGTGTTTGAAAATTGGTGTTGTATGAGTTGCACATACTTCAGCCCATTCTTATGTATTATTAACAATCGCATAGACAGGATTTTTTTATTTATACAAATTTTTGCAAAAAATGCTGTATATGCTTTATATTCATGTTTAACAATTATTTATAAATTTTAGCATGACTTTATAAATGGTTAACTTACAGTCATGTAAACTTAAATGAAATATGTCATCCCTAATTAACCTAGTTAAGCCTTTAAATGTCACTTTAAGCTGAATACTAGTATCTTGAAGAATATCTAGTCAAATATTATGTGCTGTCATCATGGCAAAGAGAAAAGAAATCAGTTATTAGAAATGAGTTATTAAAACTATTATAGTTATAAATGTGTTGAAGAAAATCTTCTCTCCGTTCAACAGAAATTGTGGAAAAAATATACAGGAGGGCGAATAATTCAGACTTCAACTGTATATATATTTTTTATAATAAACCTCTGCTGTCCATATACTTGCCTAGTGAACCTAATTGAGCTAGTTAAGCTGATGTTGTGGTATGATTGTAAATAACTCCTTTTGTGATCTTTACAGGTCACTCACTGCTTTAAGGAGCCCTGTGATGAAAACAAGTGCTACTTGACAGACATGTATGATTCGGTGAAGCTGTACTCAGAGTCGGTCTGCATGGCCAACAGCACCGGCTCCTGCAGATGGATTAATGCATACTAATGCTGAAGAGCAACGGGGAAAATGATGCCTGAAGACAGAGTGTGTGTGAGGCGTTCGGCAGTGGAAATAGTGGCTGTTTGGATTTTGAGAATGCTTCAAATGATTTATATATGTCAGCTTTATCATGCATTTTAAAATGAATACAAGAGTTTTATTAAGCTTTGCAATGCAGTAGAAATAAACACAAAGCCAAAAACTATTAAAAAGTTTTGCATGAAAAAAAGTGTGCGCTTGTTTTAAAGAGAAATGCATGTGAATGCATGTTAATAAACACATACATTTGGTGTGTTACGAGTATGTTTACATATTGTACTAAATAATACAATATCAATACCAAAATACAATAAAAACCAATACAAATTTTAGCAGAAAACATTCGGCCGACACTGATACCGATACCAATATAGGTCAATTGCATGCTGCACTATTGACCTTATTCTTCAATGCGGAAGTGCGCTCGTTTTTGCGATTGTTTTAGAACTTCCGATCCAGTTGCCTATGAGAGAAATGACTAGGAATAATAAACGGCAGAAAGCGATCAAACTACTTGCTCTGCAAACAAGTGTTTGCATGACTATACAGACAAAGTAGAATAATATAATAAGAAAATATCAGTTTGCAACATCAAGCAGCACAACGAGCCGTTTTTAATGTCTAAAAATTAATGGAAGTGAATGAGACCGGAAGTCTCGAGCCAAAATGATTCAAATGGCTGCGCCCGCTCGTACGCAGATAATAAGGTGAATACAGTACTAGCTGTTTTCCTCCATTAAATTAGTTTTACTAAACATTTACCATTCCAACATTTTAAGAGAGACACGAAAAATGCAAATCCTCAAATTAGATTTTTTTCAGCCTTTTTCATATTATTGCCATTATTCATTTATTTTCTTTTCGGCTTAGTCCCTTTATTAATCTGGGGTCGCCACAGCGGAATGAACCGCCAACTTATCCAGCATATGTTTTACACAGTGGATGCCTTTCCAGCTGCAACCCAGTACTGGGAAACACCCATACACACTCATACACTACGGACAATTTAGCTTACCCAATTCCCCTATAGCGCATGTATTTGGACTGTGGGGGAAGGCGATCATGCTACCCACTGCACCACCGTGACGCCCTTATTGCCAATATGAATAAATTAATCCAATATTACATCGATGCATCTCTAACTAAAATATTGAATTTGAGAGCACCTAAGTGAACTTTATTTTATTTATGGGATATTATATTAAGTACAGTTAAATATAGGATATGTACAAGTTCACACTCAATACTACTAAGCACATTTCTTTCTCATAAGAGTATGCTTCTGTAGTCCTGCTGTTATGTCATCAGAACATTATTTATAGCATTAAAAATGAAAATAAACAACAAACCATCTACGATACAACACAGAGTAGCATGCAAAGTAAAAGAGCCACATGTTTGATCAAAATGGCTAGTGTTTGGTTATGTGGTTGTGTTAAAGTTTGCAGTGTGTTATGGTGTTGAAATAAATGTTTTATTCCTCACCATGTCCCTGTAGTTGGAGTAAAACGTCTGATCGACCAGAGGGAATTTTTCTGGACCCATTTTCTTGTAGACGCTGATCAGCTGAGCGAACTGAGAGAGAGAAAAAACAAACATAATAATCAGTTTGCATAGAAATATTAACTATATATATATAAAAAAAACTATAAACGATATAAACTGCAAACCCATAAATATTAAAAAGCAAAAGCTGAAGTGTTGATGGTGTCATCAAACAATTCACAATATGCACAAATACAATCAGACTAAACTAAAAGCAAACGAGTTATCATCCTAATCACAGTTTCTTTACATAAAGTGAACACTTGGATTTAATAACTTGCTGATCCTTCTTTAGCAGCGAAACCTATCAAAATCTGATGGTAATATATGCTAATTATATAGTGTATACATACAAGTTTATGTTTGGATTTCACATATATAATATGTCATATATTTCAAAATATTGTTAAAATATTACCATTTGCGTAAATTTTCTTCAAACATTGGAATTACAAATACGTACATATATATCCCCATATATCGGATTTCCATATGGGATACATCAGGGCGCATGAGTGACGCTGGTGGGGGGGAAGTTCGGACGATTCTAAGGGTCCACGCCGTTTTGGGGCCCCCAGAGTTACTATGAGGGCCATCCCCTTCCCTTTTGTCCACGACAAACTAGCCTCCCCCCACCCCCGCTCTTCACTTTTATCCGCGGCAAAGATATTCACACACTGCTGCCTGTGCTTAAATCCCTAATAAAAGTGATTTTTGCATAATAGTTCTCCTTTAAAGTCAACTTAAATCAAGTCAAGTGCAGTACTTGGGTTAAACGACGAGTCAACTCAAGAAAGCTGTGCATCAATTTTAAGCCTTACAATTTTGAGTTGAATCAACTTATTTTTTTACAGTATAGTGTTCATGCAAACACAATGCAGAAACGCATGCGGACTCACAGCCCAGGGTTTGTCACAGAGGTTGTAGATGGACTCCAGTGAGTTGACGCTGGGAATGCCGGCATACTGTAAGCCGATGATGATGTTCCTGAAGTCTTCATTCTGTGCCATACTGTACGCATGCTGTCGAACCAGGACGAAATCAGGCTTGAAGGACCTGCAAAACACAGTAATAAGAGTGCTAGAAACATTGAAACATTGTAATGCATTACACCACTGCTGAAATGTCATGTTTGGATATGTTAATTAAACATGTAGTCATTTGTATACACTTCCAGAAGCTGAATCTGCAGTATTTTTGCATTGCATTTGCAAACGAGGGATTGAAATTTGTATTAAAATGTACATTTTTTGTAACACTCTGAAATAGTATTAGTATTTTTTTCCTTCATTAAGAATTGAAGAGCACTAAAGTAAAACAACTGAAATAATAGTAACAAAAAAACAACAACAACTGATATTTTATGTATAGCTACCAATGATTTGTTCCCCATTTTTATTTCATTTAACTGGTTGTTAAATACAGGTTTAATGAATAAAACAAAAAGGTCATAAAATAAAAAATGATGGGTTCCACACAATTCCTTCATGTTGTCCTAACACAAATCTATTAAGGTAACTTCATCATTTTTACAAATTTAAGTGTATTGAACACAAGAAAATTAAGTTGTCCTCTTTAAAAAAAAAAAAATAGTGTAGCTTCAACTCATTTTAAATAAGTAGTTTGAACAAGCAGCAAAAGTCATTTTTTAGTGAACCAAAACATTGTCTAAAGAGAAAAACAAAAACATAAAATACATTAAAATCATTATATTTCAGCTGTACTTTTAGGTAAAAAATAATAAATATAAATCTAAATTAAACAAATAAAATAAATAATAAAAATTAATATGGCTGTCACGGTGGCGCAGTGGGTAGCACAATCGTCTCACAGCAAGAAGGTCGCTGGTTCAAGCCTCAGCTTTCAAGCCTTCCTCCAGGTGCTCCGGTTTCCCCCACAGTCCAAACACATGCACTATAGGGGAATTGATGAACTAAATTGGCCGTAGTGTATGAGTGTGTGTGTGAGAATGAGTGTGTATGGGTGTTTCCCAGTACTGGGTTGCAGCTGGAAGGGCATCCGCTGTGTAAAACATATGCTGGAATAGTTGGCGGTTCATTCCGCTGTGGCGACCCCAGATAAATAAGGGACTAAGTTGAAGGAAAATGAATGAATGAATAAAATTAATATGAATTAATTAACTAATGTCAGTGTATATACAGAAAAACAGTGTATATTTACATTGAATATTAACATAAAACACATACTACATAGCATTTGTTTTTCCTACTATTGATGTCAGCGGTTATCGGTGTCCAACATTCTTCAGAATATCTTCTTTTGTGTAAAAAAAAAAAAAATGTTTTGGAACAAGTCGAACAAAATGATGGCAGAATTTTCATTTCTCCCCTGAACTATCCCTTCAGAATATATCCACACACACACACACACACACACGCGCGCATACACACGCACGCACACACGCACACACACAGTAAATCCCCCTGACCCACTCATGTAAATCAGTGTTGTGCTGTTTCTCCCTCTGAACACCCACCGTCTCTGAGCTTCTGGTAAACACGTGTTGAATTCCTGTTACTTTATTTTGTGGTCATCATGACGGTAAAACCACATCAGTTTCAGTATCACTGTTATAATCTGTGAAGTCACTCAGCAACACTGTGATTGTGTGTTTTCATTTTTCGTAAAGTTGTAGATGAATATTATCAGAGTACATTTTACAAGACAATACTACATCAGTCTTTCTACACTGTAAAGAATATCCCTTAATGAGCAGTTTCTGTATTTTGTGTTTATTTGAGGTGGTGAATTGCATTATGGGATGTTGATCTCTGCTCTGTCCACTTCTGATGGTGAAAATTCAACTCTACAGTTTAACAAAGTGACTTTTACTGACATTTTAGTGGTTTGTAATAATAATATAATGTAGAAGAAATAATATCGAGAGAAATAAGTGTGTAGAATAACAGAAAATGTGCTGCAGTTTATTACTGTAGTGTAATATACAACACCAACCCAGACAATATAGCACTGCAGACTATTACACATGCAGAAAACACACTTTTACAGGTTAAACATTGCTGGAAGAAAGAGTAAGGTCACATAATGCAACTCAGAAGCAGAAATAAATAGGGAAAAATAAAAACATGAATCACAAAATATGGAAAATGTATGAATATTTTTTACACTGTACTGCAAAAAGGCTCAGGTAATTCGATGTTTTACTTGCTTTTTCTTTGTAATTAATTGTCAAAAGTATAATTTTTTTTATTTGTTTGTTTGCATGGGTGAGTGAGTGGCAAAAATATTTGTTGTCTATTTACCAAAATAAAATGACCACCAAATGATCCACCTTACAGCTTATCTACAATACAATGAAAAGTGTTCTGTTATACCAAACTCAATGAATATTAGTTCTGTGCTAGTATAAAACGAAAGATGCGTAAATATGATAGTAAATAGTAGTATTTGTAAATACTACAGTGTTTATGAACCGTACTATAGTAAAGTACTTGAATTGATCTGCTGTGGTGATTCTACAGTTGCTATGGTAACAACAACTACAGTAACTGATCTGCTGTGGTGATTCTATGGTTGCTATGGTAACACAACAACTACAGCAATTGATCTGCTGTGGTGATTCTACAGTTGCTATGGTAACAACTACAGCAATT
>CAIGQV010019164.1:826895-837878 GCA_903798115.1 Danio jaintianensis
TGTGTGTGTGTGTGTGTGTGTGTGTGTGTGTGTGTGTGTGTGTGTGTGAGAATGAGTGTGTATGAGTGTTTCCCAGTACTGGGTTGCAGCTGAAAGAGCATCCGTTGTGTTAAACATATGCTGGAATAGTTGGCGGTTCATTCCGCTGTGGCGACCCCTGATGAATAAAGGGACTAAGCCGAAGGAAAATGAATGAATGAATAAACAGCATTTATTGTAAAAGAATTTAAATTTTACAGGAGGGCTAATAATTTTGTCTATATACTTTAATTTTGAGGGTATTTTACAAAATAATTACATATAATGCAATGCTATTTGTAGTTCTTTATACTTTAAATGGCATGCTGTAAAACAAAATAGAACAACATTATTTTGCTTAGTCCATTGGCAGATTATTTTGCTTGTTGTAAGGAAAAACTCACTAAATTTTGACATTATTTCTGAAAAAAGACAATATTTTTTGCTTGTTTATAAAATGCTGCTTGATATAAGAATTGTTCTGCATTTTAACTAGAAACCAGACAAAAATCTAAGTAAGAAAAGCATGTTTTTGCAGTGAATGGCCTGTTTTTTGTTTTTACAGTACTTTAATCATACTAAAACAGATTCAGCATCTTGCTTAGAAACCGTCCAAGTCATTATGGCTAATTACCCAAGCCTGACCATTATTGATTCCAAAAGGTCATTTTAAAAGTAAAAGAGCTTTGAACAATTTCCATGCGATTAGATCAGAGAGTGACGTGTGCAATTGTTCTTCTCAGTTCTTCTGTGCAGCTGCTGCTCTGCAAATAGAAACCTAATTAGCCAAACCACTGATTTCCTCCAGAAGACGATTGGACCAGATCTCTCCAATGGGTGGGAATTTGCTAGAAATGTCCAATGACTGAAACTGCTACTCATGACTGACGGAGCTTGAAATGTGCAGTATCTGCTGCTGTACATCGAGTGCTCAGAGTTAGACACACAGCTAATTGAAGTCTGACGGCATTTAGTTTGACGTCCTTAATCATGTTTTTTGCCTGTGCATTTTTGTCATTAACAAATGACATCCGAGCTTGAGAAGTTCCAGGAGCTACTGCTGCACACAGCACGATCAATCAGACATTAAGTGAATGGGATCAATGAGGCCAAAGCTGCTACACCAGCTTCAGTACAACTTTATAGCTCAACATTTGCATTTCAGGCACATTACTCCACATTCAACTGCTGTTTAATGAGTAGAAGCCTTATAAAGCCACTTATCTGTGTTCAGCTAAAGGTGATCTTCTGAAGACAGTGTAATTTGGTCATTTGATATTTGTTCATAATCAAAACATGAATTATTTTGAATAATTATAACATGCCATTTGTCAAATCATCAAAGAAAATGACCAGGTCTCACCAACCCACTCAGTTTTATTTTGTTTATAAGTGGTCTGTGTGTTATCAGAAACACGTTAATATAAATGGCATTAGCTATTACACACTAAATATAAAGTGTCGTCAACTACTACATCAAATTATCATTTGAAAAAAAGCAATTATTGTATACATGGTTTTTACATTTGGAGTTTTCTTTAAAAATATTAAATGTAATTACGGCTGAAATTATACTCTGCAAATACATCTGAAATTACCCTGTTGTTATAACCTATACATACCCCTTAACAAACCCTCAAACGTACCCATAGCAATAAACCAGCCCCTAACCTTAACAAACCCATATCTCTAAACCTGTCCTTAGGCTCAATCGACCCATAAGCCTATCCATACTGCTAAATCCTAACCTTAACTGACCCACAAACCTGCCTATACCACTAAACTTATCCTTAACCATAACTAAATAAACAAATCCATACCACTAAAAATTTAAGCTTAACCACCCCAAACCATTAAACCTGATCTTAACAAACCCATATCACTAATCCCATTAAATGTTACCAAGCCATAAACAAACCTATACCACTTAATCTGTCCTTAACCCTTAACCAACTCATAAACAAACATATACTAAACCTGTCCCTGACTTTAACCAACCCACACCACTAAACCAGTCCCTCAACTTAACCAATCAATACCACTTAACATGTTCTTAACCTTATCCAAAATCACACCCAGACAATTAAAACTATCCTTAACCAACTCATGAACAAACCCACAACACTAAACATATCCTTAACCTTAACCAACCCATGAACAAACCAACACCACTAAAAATACCATTAACTAACCCATGAACAAACCTACACCACTAAACATATTCTTAACCAACCCTTGAACCAAACCCACACCACTAAACATACTCTTAACCAACCCATAGCACTAAACCTGTCCTTAACTCTTAACCATCCCATGAACAAACCCAACTAAATTGTTCCAAACCATACCTTTAAACTTGTCCTTAAGTGTAATAAACTTGTCCTTAAGCTTAATAAACCCGTTAACCAACCCATACCACTAAAGCAGTCCCCAACCCATACCACAACTCCCTAACCTTAACCAACCTACTCCATTAACGCTGTCCTTCAACCAACACATATTACTAAACCTATCCATAACCAAATAAACCAACCCATACCACTACACCTATCCTTAACCATAACCAAATAAACCAACCCATACCACTAAACCTATCCTTAACCCTAACCAACCCTTAAGCCAACCCAAACCACTAAACATACCCTTAACCAACCCATGAACAAACCCACACTACTACATTGTCCCAAACCTAACCAACCGTTAAACCAAACCAAACCATACTATACTATACCATACCATACCACTACACCTGTCTCTAACCATAACCAACCCATAAACAAACCCATACCCCTAAACCTGTCCTTAAGCTTAATCAACACTTTAACCAACCCATACCACTAAACCAGTCACTAATTTAACCAACCCATACCACAACTATACTGCTAAACTTTACCAACCCATAACACAAAACCTATCCTTGACCATAACCAAATGAACCAACCCATAGCTCTAAACCAGTAACTACTTTAACCAACCCATACAACAACTATACTGCTACACTTTACCAACTCATACCACTAAACCTGCCCTTAAGCTTAATCAACACTTTAACCAACCCATACCACTAAACTTTTTCCTAACCTTAATCGTATCCCACCTAAAAAGAGCATTTAGCAATAAATAGCAGCTGAAGACCTCTAATATAAAGTGGGAGCCATCATACTATCTTATGTAAGTTGTAATGTAAGTTTTGTATTTAGTTCTCATCCAGAATGTTTCGGTGCTCAGAGTCAAACCCTCTGCTGAAATGAGCAGATTTATCTTCATTCCTCTGCTTATGTAATCCCTGTGCAGAGCTTTTTTCCTCTTCTCTGATGTGTCTATGGTGCTCAGAGTTGCTAGTGTAGTGATATAAACTGACAGCAGAATGCGTATTACACCTGTGGGCATGTGATCTGAGCTGGTCTGAGAGCAGTGTGGCTTATGTGGGGGTTCAGTGCAGCATCCTGAAGGAGCCCCGCTGGAGTGCAGAGATCAGTCAGAGCTTCTCGATGGGGATATTATGAAGCGAGGTGCTCCTGAGGACACTGATTCAATGCTGACTGCTCAATATTTGCTGTGGATTATGGTCAGTCATCAAATGTGGTGCATACTAGGGTTGTCACGCTACCAAAAGTTCAGTACTCGTTACCAATACCAGTGAAAATGCAGGGTTTTCTGTGCCTATCAATGGTACATGACTGTCGGACACAATCCATAAAAAGATATGTTTCCCGAGCGGCTTCTGTATACGCAATCTGAGGAGGAGCAAAAGTCTGCGCTGACTACACTTTTGGTTACTAAGGGTACGTTTTGTTGTATGTTTCAGATACATGCCTTGTTTGTACACATCCAGGAGGAGGTGGAGCTTGTCGTACAGATTAGCTAGGTAAACACTGAGCTAAACCCTTCGCTAAACCAAAGCAATAGTGTTTAGAGAAGCAAACATGAAAGAAAAGTGCACTGCGACCACATACAGTAGATTAACCTTGATTTGACATTGCTTTTATCTCTTTTATGGAAGCATACTTCACCAGACTCGAACCCGAGTGCTCTGCGTAATAAGTATAACACCGTACAAAGTGAGCTACAAGCAAACTGACCACGCCATGGATTTACATTACAAATCATAGACAGCGTTAAGTTGTTTTGTGGTGTTTATTTGGTGTTGTGCAAAGAACTGCATTAAATAATCCAATAGTATGTCTCTGTAAATATCAATGGTGTGAAAAGGAACAAAGGTTGTTGTCGTCATACTGCCCCCTAGTGTTCATTTACCTACAAATTGCAGTCTAACCTGTGTTTAAGTTTGTTTTTCAGGAGTACGTATTTCCAATTAGTCTGAGCTGAATAAGTTTATATGTTTGTATCTGAGAGCAGTTCAAGTGCTAATGCTTTCTCTAATGTGGAATAAACATCCAGTTTTGGTTTCTAGCTTCTTAACTGCGTTTGTTACACGGGAAATAAACAGCAGCGAGTCCCAAAATGAGTCCCAAATGAACACTACGGTGTGTATTTTCTGCTAATGCATAACATCAGCCTTATTTGTGGAGTGTTTATGAGAGACTGTATGCAGAAAAATCTTGACTGTGTTTATGAAGTCTATTATCATTAACATTGTTATCATTATTAGTCTATGTTAAGCTGCTTTGGCACAATCTACAATGTAAAATGTGCAGCAGAAATAAAGATGAATTGAAAATTGAATATTAGAAAGCACTTAGATTAGAATGAGTCTATAATTCAGGTTGTAAAAGCAGAACATTCATTCATTCATTTTCCTTCGGCTTAGTCCCTTTATTCATCAGGGGTCGTCACAGCGGAATGAACCGCCAACTATTCCAGCACAGATTAAGGACGTTTTACACAGCGGATGGCCTTCCAGCCGCAACCCAGTACTGGGAAACACCCATACACTCTCACATTCTCACACACACACACACACTCATACACTACGGCCAATTTAGTTCATCAATTCCCCTATAGCACATGTGTTTGGACTGTGGGGGAAACCGGAGCACCTGGAGGAAACCCACGCCAACACGGGGAGAACATGCAAACTCCACACAGAAACGCCAACTGACCCAGCTGGGACTCAAACCAGTGACCTTCTTGCTGTGAGGCCATAGTGCAAACCACTGTGCCACCGTGCAACCAGAAGCTTGTTTTGTCATGAAATAAAAAAGTTAATTGCAACTTTATTTTCTCTCTGATCTGTGAGAAAGAATAAAAGTCAGAAGTCACAGATCATTCTTTTCCTATAGATTTCCATCTATAGAAAATCTCAATCTGAAAGCAGCTTTATATAGAAACTACTCCTCTCAGAAAGAGAGGTTTTGGATCTGTTATTGATGCTGCTGAAAACAATCCCTGACTGTGATCCTTGTTTATTTCTCTGCTTGTTTACTTCAGACATTCTTATTATAAAGAAGAAATAGAGCAATAGTACGACACATCATTTTTTCATATTCTGAGGCCTAGTTTCTACAAAAACAGAGAATGTGTTTTTGCTGGAAAACAGCCAGCAACACCTTCAGCTCGCACAGAAACACACTGCTTCCAGATTTAGCAAGAACATTCCTGCTGTGACGCAAATGAGCCATCTTTAAAGAAACCAACCCAGGCTCATTCTGAATATGTAACCCTATACACATTTCTGGAGAGTGCCAAATATGTCCGAGGAGCTACGTTTTTTTGCAGTTTTTGTTTTCGTGAATCCACCAGAGGCTGCTGTGTACGCTTTTTCAGATCTCAAATTTCTCTCAGGAGTGCCATTCGCCCCTGCTGTTCTCACGTACATCCACCAGACTCGAACCCCGTCATTGCAGTCAACTCCGCTCCATGTCACAAGTCCGGCGGCGTACGAGGCGAGCCACTGGGCAAACTGGTAACATCGGGAAAGCCGTCCATACGGAGGTATGCGGTCAGCTGGTAAGCGTGAAAAGGAACGGCGCCCCGTAGCATTCGTTTTAAAGACGAAATGCAGCCATACGTACATCTGGCTACATAATTCGTGATCTCCAGAAATGTATATAGGGCTATGTTTTCAGAATGAGCCTGTCTTGAAAGAAACATTTATTTATTTTTTTCATTTATTTTGAAAATAGGCTCATTTTGGAGCTCTTCTGGAGTTAAACAATTGGGTTTTACCATTTTTGAATCCATTCAGCCAATCCCTTTTAGATTAGATTAGACCATTAGCATTTCACTCAAAATGAATCAAAATGAATGAAAAATCAGTGGACAGGGAGAACCAGCTCATTTGCATTTAAAGGCACAGGCACCAAAAACAGATACAATTCCCTCTGATCCAAAAATGGACATTTCCAACAGGCTATAATAAATGATCTGATGGGTATTTTGACCGGAAACCTCACAGACACGTTCTGGAGACACAAAATACAAATTTTACATCTTGTAAAAAGGCAAAAAAAATTGAAGTCATTTAAATTGGAAAATTATCAAATCTCGTTGGTCATTTTTGAGTCATATGCTAATGGTCTAATCCGATTCAATGATCTATGCTTGTGTTTCTTAACCACGCTCCTGTGTGTTTGAGTTACAGCTATAGACAAGCAGAAGAGCCCTGGATCAGCAGTGGAGACTAGTTAACCCTCCAGTGATTTAATGACTGTCCTTTAATCTCTGTTGTTTCCAGATCAGGAGCAGACTCATGATTAAGTTTCATTTGGTTACGGGAGAGACGTGGAGGAGGAAAAACTGCTGTCAGTGCAATTCATGCTTAATGGAGCGTGTCAATGCGGCTATAAATCCAGCTGTTTTCCTCAGCAGTTTCCCATCCATCATTCAGTCCAATACAGTCGATAGCACAGGTTTAGTGTTATGGCCATAAACATTTCAATTATGTCTTGTCAATTTTGTAACAAGATATACTTTTCTGTGTATTTTTTTATTTATTTAATGAATGAAGTGTATAGAAATACTTTACTATTTCTGAAAACAAGACATGTTTTTTGCTTGTCAAGAAAATGCTTCTTGATTTAAGGATATTTGTATATTTGGACTAGAAACAAGACCAAAACTCAAAGCAAGAAAAGCATTTTGCAGTGCATTTATGTACTGCTGTTATGCAACACCAGTGTTCGACGTCTACAAACGTTAGCATATATTTATGTTCATGCTTTTGAGGATATGGACGTTTTTATGAATTAAAAGAGCAGTAAATATTTCCTTATAATCAGAATCTGGAGTGCTGTTGCCTGATAAAATTAGGCATCATTCATTTTCCTTTGGCTTAGTCTCTTATTTATCAGGGGTCGCCACTGCAGAATGAACCGCCAACTATTCCAGCATATGTTTTACACAGCAGATGCCCTTCCAGCTGTAACCCAGTACTGGGAAACACCCATACACACTCATTCACACACACACACACACACACACACATACACTACGGCCATTTTAGTTCATCAATTCCCCTATAGCGCATGTGTTTGGACTGTGGGGGAAACCGGAGCACCTGGAGGAAACCCACGCCAACACGGGGAGAACATGCAAACTCCACACAGAAACGCCAACTGACCCAGCTGAGACTCGAACCAGCGGCCTTCTTACTGTGAGGCCACAGTGCTAACCACTGAGCCACCGTGCCACCCTAAAAACTAATAAATTAACTTAATTTCTTCATGTTGCCCCAACACAAATCAATTGTGTGAAACCCTGCATTTTTTACAGTGTAGTCAGCTAACAATGGTTTTGGGAAACGCACCTCTGATTCATAATCCATAACTTCATATGCACTGTAATGAGTTTTCTAAAATTTGCAAAAAGTGAGAGTTGAAGCCTCTGATATTTAAAGACTGCTGTTTTTATTGCTAGCAGGAGTCTTATGAGGCTCCACAGGCTGTTATTGACAGAATGTAATTGTGCTACGAGGTCTAAAAGAAGAGGACAATTATAAAGGCAGAGGGAAGGCTCGGGCGAGCGCTAATCAAATCACAGCATATTGAAATCCTACAGAAAATCCAATTGTGCCATTAGGAAGCATATCCAGCCCGTGTCTAAAACCGCGGAGCAGAAATCTGAATCACATTAGGACTCCTGAACCAATCCTGACTTTTTCACAAGGCTCTGAATAACAGTTTGATGCTAAAAATCCCTTCGACGTGACAATCATTGTGTTACAGTCTATAAACATTGATTTGGTGTCTCTTAAGAGACATTTGGACATCCTCCGTTTAGTTTTTTAATAGTAAAACTCTTACTGGTACATGGACAAGCTTTCTGAATTCATTGATCAGCAGTGATATGTGGAGACCTTTGGTTGTTTATCACCGTGCTTCTACATGGATCGATTGGGATCTCTTTTAGGATTTACAACATCAACTAAATAGGCTACTGAAAGGAACTGAATGTGCAGACGACTGTAAATAAGCCAATTATAGATTCACTTCCCAGAACAGTGTAAAAACTGTTTGTTAACAACACTGGCTCCTTCAGTAGAATGAGTTATCATCTGACCACTGGCAGACAACATTAGGGGACAACAATTATATTCTTGTAATTGTGATATTAACACGTTCAACATGTTTCAATCTTTTAGGTTTGATTCAGTTCAGGATTTGCTATCATTCCTCTGCTGGTTAATCAAACTAATTCCCTAACACATCTATGTATTCATTTATCCACTTCAACTGCCTAGTAAGAACTTTACGGCAATTTAGAACTGCCCAGTAACACAATAACAACCCCAAAGATGCCCTAGCAACACCCTAGTAACACAATAACAGCCACTAAGAACATCAATTACCTAGTAACACAATAACAACCAAAAAGATGCCATAGCAACACCCTAGTAACACAATAACAGCCACTAAGAACATCATCTGTCTAGTAACACAATAGCAACCACAAAGAATACACAATAACAGAAGCCAAGAACACCCTAGTAACACCATAACAACAACCAAGTACAATGACTGCCTAGTAACAACCACCAAGAATGCCTTATCAACACCCTAGTAACATGATAACAATCACTAAGATCACCCTAGCAACACCCTAGTAACACTTTAACAACCACCAAGTACAATGACTGCTTAGTAGCACAAGAACAATCAACATGAGTACCCTAGCAACACCCTAGTAGCACAATAACAACCACCAAGATCACCCTAGCAACATCCTAGTAACACTTTACCAACCACCAAGTACAATGACTGCCTAGTAGCACAAGAACAATCAACATGAGTACCCTAGCAACACCCTAGTAGCACAATAACAACCACCAAGATCACCCTAGCAACATCCTAGTAACACTTTAACAACCACCAAGAACAATGACTGCCTAGTAGTACAAGAACAATCAACAAGAGTACCCTAGCAACACCCTAGTAACACAATAACTACTAATAATGTTTTTAAACCACATTACATTTATGTTAACAACAAAATTCCAGGCAACCAACTTCTCTTTGGCTCCATTGGTGACACAGAAATTGTATGTTTTATCCAGAAAAATTCCAATCAGACCTAATGGAATATAATTATGGATCCACAATGCATAATTTTATGCAAGCCTTTCTGGGAATATTCAATCCTGTTAGTGATCTATTGTTCTGAATTATTTTCTGTTCAACTGTGTTAATATATTTTTGGCAGAGCACATATATGTTTGTGATGTGGAGAACTGTAATGCATATTTACTGGAAAAAGCATCGTCAGAATGCAGTCAGTGACTCTTCTGCAGTCCTCTGGAGGACATTATTCTCCAAAAAAACATCTGACGGCTGGCAGGCCAAACACAATCTATTCAATACTGGCCCTGTGGAGCCGTTATAGAGCACGACAGCATGAGCTGGTATTAGCTGACTTTCATAATTCTAGTCTAATAACACAAAACACAAGCCGAATATTAGGCCTCCCATCTGTACAGCAGATCCACTTTCACACTTTACCAACACTCAAAGGCAGTTAGCGTCAGCGATAACAATTTCATTACGAAACAAGCCAGATGAACATGTTGACATCTCGATGTCTTGTGTAATCTTTATAGCTGTCGAATGACTATTTCAGTGTTTATTTTAATGTTTGCATTTGTCTGTAAAGCCATTAGCATTTTATGTGAGGTTGTTTCTCATGCTTACTAGAATGTGTTCTTAATGGTGGAAATGCTGCATATTTATTTTTAATCAAACACTTAAGGTGAAATATGTATCCAGACACAAACTGGCTCAGTTTTTTTGTTTGTTTGAATAATATATATTAAAGCTAGACCGTATATTAGAAGTCACGACATACTAAAGTGTCTCCTTAATGGTGCAAATGTTATTATTCCAATTACAGGAATCCACTCATTTTAAAAATCATACATTTTCTGTACAACTGCAATGAGAATCCATACATATTAGCCACTAAACTGACAAAATGTAATATAATTAAGTTTCCTCATGATATCTGGCTAATAGTTCATGTCCTAATGGTTCCTGTGAACTCAGTCAGAAAGCTGCTGTCAAACAGAAATACAGCTGATAGTGGAAATCTGTCATCACAGCAACAGCGGCTATCGAAAGACATTATAATGGTAGAGATCAGCCCTCTGATGTTCAATATTTAGACACTTCTTCATGTCTGCTTTGGGGATCTTACAGTAAATGAACAGTGATCTTTGGGGATTCGTCATTACTGAACATCGTCATGCTGATCAAGCATGAAAACACATTATTACACATCATCCCAACAGGCTCAAGACAGAATAACATTAACATAATTAATCATTATGAGCAGACATTCAGAATATTAAAAAAGTTACCTGCAAAAATATAAAAAGACTGATAAATATTGATCAAATGTTTGACTAAGTTCACCAATACTGCAATCAGTTCTTTAGAGCGGAGCTATCAGTCTTTTAGAATGGGCTATCAGTCCTTTTGGGCAGGGCTATCAGCATTTTATTGTGGAGCTATCCGTCTTTTAGGGCGGGGCTATTAGTCATTTAGGGCAGAGCTATCAGTTCTTTAGGGCGGA